>OZ022582.1:18395886-18647021 GCA_963669155.1 Arbacia lixula | reverse complement strand
TAAACAGAAGCTATTCTTTCAGGAAAGCTTTGAAAAATACTACTCAGGGCATAAGTGAAAACAAAAATAGGAATGTAGAAGAGAGAGGGTAAAAGAAAAATCTTTCAGAGAGTTTAGCACTGAAAAGAGTTGTTGGTTCAATGTTTCGAATCTGGTTGACAGATCACCATCAGGAATGAGAAGTGGTAGAGGGAGCGAAGCTAAATTAATTATTGTACAGACGTGGGTGAAGTACATCCGGTCATGGGTGGGATTGGTTTGCATTCAGCACGATGGACGAATCGTTCCTCTGGTTCCCCTAAAGTACTCATCATCTGCAGATTTGAACCTCAAACCTGTTACTTGAGTGAGGTAACATATAACCAACACACCATCACCACAACTCCAGGATGTTCAGTAACACAGCCCACAATCTAGCCAGCAATGGCATAGAATGATAACCTATATCGTGTGTCCCTGTCAAAGTTCAATGACGTTGTATTGAATGGAAAGTACCTATTCAAAGTGGTGTCTACATTAGCCCTACACTTTCATGGCAGCTCTATTGTTGACCAGCATAAAGGTTTGCAATCAATCGCAAAATGGCAATAGCCAATAAACATCATTGTTGCATGCACTTTTTGTTCAAAAGACCAGTAACCAATCAGAATTCTTCTTTCAAATTTGCAATTGATCGCAAACTTTTATGTCACAGGGCACAGGTTGTTAACTACATATTACAGGCTTTGCTATGTAATGCGTTTATACTGTGATGGCAGTGTATTGGTGTCAGAGGGTTGCTTTGCAAACTCTGCTTTATCTGTGTCATTATCCTGATGTATGACAGTATTTCCTTCAATCCTAATATGTCAGGGGTCTGAGTGTTCATAATGTGTACCATAGAGCACAACAGTGCATAGTAATAGTACCGGTAATATGATGCATCCTCTTAACTATCCTTCATCCTTTGTAATCGCTGCATTTTGCCTCAATGTGGTACTCTAGCTTATCACTGTTTCATCACTTCCCTATATACATTCATGACTGTAGAATTGTGCTTTTTCATGGTGTATTTCAGGATTTCATGATGGTGCTTAATCCTGGAGTATGTTGGTGTGTTCTATTCCTAGGTATCAGTGTCACCTTTATATAGGGTGTATCACAGTCTTTCACTGCAGTGTTTCAATACAGTGTGTATGCTGTGTCACAACCTAGCGCCTCACTGAAGACGTGTAAGATGATGTATATCATTACGGTGCTTGATCTGAGCGTATCACAGTGTTTGAATACAGCGTTTTATGCGATTGTGTTACAACAAGCACCTCAGTGACGATAGTGTAAGATGGTATCCCGGTGTATCACAGTGCCTCGTTACAGTGCTGGATGCCAGCGCAGTAGTGCAGCATGAGGTTAGCCAGTGTCTGCATCCTCTCTTCGCTCTGAGCGAGGGCGCCCTCCAGTGCTACTTTCTTGCTTGCGGCGTCGAGGACTGCTGGACCTCCTTTGGCCAGTCTGAGCTGTCGGTCTGCCTCCTCGTCTATCTCTGTCTGTAGCTTGCCGATCTAGGGGAAGGAAAATGCAAGGCATGGGATTGATTGACAGGCAGTTCCATTCTCAAACATTATTGTTTAAGCCTCCTCATCTATCTCCGTCTGCAGCTTGCCGATCTAGGGAGGCAAAGCATGGGACTGATTGACAGACAGTTCCATTCTCAACCCGAATTCACACAGGGGTTTTATATTTTGTCCATGGTTAGAGCAAATTTGGTGGCATATAAGCAGATAAGTACACTTGGTTTTAGCACATACACTTCCAAGAAGGTCCAATAATGAGTGTGCATGATCGGCGTGTGGTGCTAAACAACATGGTCTAAACCATAGCAACAAGCATATATCTAGTACCCCTACACAAACGTGTGCATTTGTTATTGGACCTGTTTGAGGGAGAGCAGTGTGGCTCATTGGTAGGGAGCTCTTTTCTTAATGGCAAGGCCCTGCATTCGAGCCCCCACAGAAGTCCCTTTGCAAAAGAGCCAGCGTTGCATGTTTTCACGCCTTCCCCCTTTGAGGGAAAGCACTCCGTCCTTCATATAGGATGCTAAATGGAGGTCCCGTGTATACAACAGCCACCCTCTATGAACCCACTTCATTTCTCGATTAAGAGCAGGGTGAAAACCTGGTGGAGTGGACAGAAAGCCTCTCATGGAAAACGGGTGAGAGATGCAGACCTCTCATGGTTCATCCCTATGGTATAGATATCAAACAAGTCTGCAAAATAATGTCTTCAAATGATCAAACACACTACATAGAAGTATGACTGGAAGTGAGAGAGAGCGACAGAACACAACTTACCATGCCTTCTAGCTTCTGCTTCCTTTCATCCACAGGAAATTCCACAAACAGCTCTCGACCCATCTAAATGAAAGCACAAAGATAAACATTATTGAACCCTTCTTAAATGAAGGAGAAGATCATTATCTTTAAACATGCATCTGACAGTACCGGTAAACTAGTTTATTAAGCAAATCCCAGGGAAAATAGAAAGTCTTTCTACCAAATCAAACCATTGTTCATTTGAAGACAAAGAGTCTGGGACAAGCAAGCATGGATAATTTGTCTTTACTGTCTTCATTCCATAACAGAAAGTTGCATTGAATGTGAATAGCTGCCAATCACCGTTAGTCATGAAAACAGCCGAGAATCTATGGATGTGTCCATTAAATCACCCTTTCAGAGTTGAAATGAAAGAGCATCAATGACCCCCCCCCGCCCCCCCCCCCCCCCCCCCCCCCCGCCCCCCCCCCCCCCTCCCTGCCTTAACATTGAGCTGTGTAACATCATGAAACTCGGGTGGTCATGAGACCATCTCCACTCACCTCCCTGACTGCCGTCATCACCATGGCATCAGTATCATCCACCCGGTTGCCCTCGGCAGCGTTTGAGCTGCCTCAGTCTCCTCTTGAGCCTGCTCAGCCTGCGCACCATGGCCTCCACCTCCTCCTCCTCCTCCTCCTCCTCGCTCTCATGGGCCGAGGGTGCGGGGGAGTGGCCAGGGAGGGGTGAGGGGTGCCCCTCGCCCCCCTGGTACCCCCACCGGCTACCAGGGTTTGGGCAGCAGCGTCCAGCTGTTTGAGGGTCGCCTGGTCCTTGGTGGGGGAGGATTGGTCAGGGCGACGCCGGTTCCTACAGATTAACACAAACACACAAAAACTCAACAAAATAATATCATTGGCTTAATCATGTCCATCACCCGTGAGCTTCTGTTAATCACAGATTTTGTCATTAAACCTATTAAAAAAGAAATCGGTCTAAAATGTCTTCATGAATCTATGCATTTAGATCAATTTGCATAAAACATAACTTTCATATACATGATAGTATGACTCATCTATCATATCGTAAGCCTAATCATTGTTCAGTTTAGAGGGGAAAGTGGATTATGTTGTTTAAAATATCAATTTTAGGTATTGCACATAGGTTTGCATTTTCTCCAGTTCCTAAACATAATTGGGAACACCTATATTGAAAGATCTCTATCAATAAAGGCCATATTTTTTTTTTACCATGAACAATATTTTTTCCCCATGATTCAAGCAAAGATTATACAGAGCTTGTTTATCCTATTAATCACAAGGAATGAATAGCACACCCCCCCCCCACTTTTTTTACAAATATTTATTATTTTATAATTAACAATCCGCCACCCCCCCCCCCCCCCCCCCCCCCCCCCCCCCCCCCCCCACCCCCCCCCCCCCCCCCGGCATTTCTGCCATTATTCAAACACAGATTACATAGAGCTTGTCTGTCTTACCTTTCACAGAAAATAAATAGGCCCTCCCCCTGGGTTTCGCCCATGACCCAAGCACAGATGACACTGAGCTTATCTGTCTTACTTATCGCAAGTAATTAATAGCACACAACCCCCCCCCTTTCACTTCTCCAATGATTCAAGCACAGATCATACAGAGCTTATTTGTTACCTATCAAAGGGGAAAAAAATAGTGCCCCCCCCCCCCACCCCTGCGCTTCACGGTCTTACCTATCGCAGGGAATGCCTGCCTGCGTTTTCTCTGAGCATTTCTTGTGACAAATCAGCTTGCATACCAGACACTGAAGGGCAAACTTGGTCCACACCTGGCCATGGAGGAGAGAGATGCAAGCAAGTCAGCATGCGGCCTCTAAACATGCCCAGTCAATCCATCAATCAATCAGATACATCACAGGCAAACTTGGATAAACTAGCAATCTATAGAACATGCCCCATAATGCTTGAAAACTTACTCCTAATGAACATTGGATGTACATTCAATAAGCTACATAATTTAAAGAGGATACTGTAAAACCAGTAATTTTCACATGAGCAAATTTTCGCGACACAGCTCGCGTACAACATATTTGCAGGATGTTATTTTTGCCCCAAAGAAATATTTGTCATTACAAAAAATTCCATTTGATTCATTAAAAATTGTCAATAAAGCCCAGAACAGAGCATTATCATAAACGCCACAAAAAAGCTGATGGCTATGCAATGTGTCCGGCATGTGCATAAGTTGAATGCTAGAACTGGTACATGTAACTTCGGAATTCCTGATAGACTTGCACGTCCAGCCTGCTGAAAAATGGTGATATCAAAATGTGTGCCTGATCTGTGTTGTGCGAAACGCACAAAAATAAATGTGAAAATTACTGGTTTTACAGTATTCTATTCAGAAAATATCTACAATACAATCCATCTAATGGTTTCTTTCAACACACAAATATTGTTATCTTCCCTGCACAGAAAAGCCTATAATACCAATTTCAGAACTAATTCAGATTTATGTTTACCCTGTGTTTGTGATACTGCTACATAAAATAAAAAAAAATGCTGGTGATACACAATGCACATCATGCATTCATACAACAAAAATTTTGTATGCAGATTTTATTGTCTCTGTAGGTTTCCATTCTCATGTGTAATGCTGTAATCATTTATCTTGCAGAAAGAACATCTCTAGATATGACTCATAGCAGAATGAAACTACAAATTCTTTGATAAATATCTTGATGTTCTTGGAAACATTCAAAGCTTTGAATTCATGCTGTCTACATCTATGTAAGATGTCAAATGCTGCATAATAGACATCAGAGATCATTTCAATATTCCTCACCTTTTTGCCACAAAACTCACACCTCGTGGGGGACGAGAACTGAGTGCCCACCAACTTGTGAGGCTGTGGGCCCGTCCCTGGGCCCAGGAGGCTGTGAGGGGGGCGGAGCAAGCAGAGGAAGCAGGGGGGGGGGGAGGATGGACACCAGCAGAAGGGAAGAAAGGAAAGACAAATGAAAGGAGAGGAGCAAGAAACACAGAAGAGGAGGGGTAGAGAGCGGGGAGCAAATAGAAGAGGCAGGCAGAGAAGGCAGGAAAATAGGGGACGGGGTAGAAAGTGGAGGAAAATAGAAGAGGGGATAGAAAATGGAGGAAAATAGAAGAGGTGGAGGTAGAAAATGGATGAAAATAGTTCAGGGGAGGGGTTGGAAAATGGATGAAAATAGAAGGGAAGGTGTTAGAAGAAGGATAATAGGAGACAGGGGAGGTGACAAATGAAAAATAAGGGGAGGGAGACAATGTTGTAATGATATATGATAGCAGGCAAATGGGATTGGGTATGCAGTATGTGTAGCAAATACAACGCGCCAATTTGAGTTTCATTGCAGGTAATGTGCAAGGACGTCACAGGAGATTTCATGCAAGCGTAGTGCAACAGATAGATGGATCAACAGAAGCACAAGTAAAAACACATGGGTGGATGAAAGGACGAAGATTGATGATAAGCCAGGTTAAAGGAAGGCAGCACAACATGGGAAAAGAAAAATAAGAGAACATGAGAAATGCAATCAATGAGAAGAAAAACATTAAATGTGTGGGCAATCACTGACAGGGTATAATGTCAACTATCTAACATATCAGAAAGGGAGAAAGTCGATACAACACATTTCTAAAACAGCTCTACTGAATGTGATTCATTCATCTGAAATTGCAGTAAACCGGTTACATGTGGGGTAACAACTAATTTAATACAAAAAGTATAAGAAAAATTATGTTTCAACATCAAATATTCATGACTGAGGCTTCATTTATTTAGGCTGTTGCAATATATTAATCCCAATACAAAATAGCTTCAAGATTAGGGCCCTGTCTTACAAAGAACATTCAATCAATTCAGATCAATCGCAACTATTTATATGACAGATATTAATTACTTACTTCTGAAAATCAAAACAAGAAGTTACGAATGAGTAATATCTATCACATACATACATGAAAGTATAATGTAAGTTAGATACATTCTATGCAGAGATGGAGCAGTCATTGCAATGCAGTTAGTAAGTTTCTCAGGACAAAAGTATGTATGGTATGCCAGAACATTCACATTTCTAATAAACAACACCATGTACAACTATGTGATATATAAATGCACAGGCACATGTCTATGAGAATATGAGAATTAGGTAGAGAGAAACACAGAACAAGAGGATAAAAAGTCAGAAAGAAGCCAACATGAGAGGAAGAATGAATAGGAAGTAAAACAAATGGAAGTAGAGAAAGACAGAGACTATATAACAGAGTCAGAATAAAACCAAGGTTTTATTCCGAGTATACTTTTATCCAAGAGTGAGAAAGAGAGAAAGAGAGAGAATGCATACCAGTCAAAGAGAGAGTAAAAGCAGTGAAAGAAAGGGAGATAGAAAGAGAGAGAGAGAGAGCGGGGAAGTGGTTATGTGCTGCCTTCTTGACATTAGCTACCTCAACTCCTCTGGCCTGGTCACTTTCTTCATCATCCCTGGCTTCCCCTTGTCCTCCGCCCCAGCTTTGGGCTTGCTCCGGGCGTCGTACGGGAAGAAGTCTGGCCGCTCGGCGGCAGCAGCTGTAGTGCCCTCTTTGGCAGGTTTGGGGAAGTCCTCAAAGGGAGAGTGGTGGAAGAAGAGGGAGATGTCTCCGTAGCTCAGGCTGGAGTCGAAGCCTGGGTGGGTAAAGAGGTGCATCTGGGAGGGAATTCTCCTGATGGAGGGGAGGGGGAAATACAAATATAAAATGTTATAGTAATCACGCATAATGCAATTTGTTCCTCCATTATAGTAAGGTCAGATGCAATCTGTTCAATCCTGAAAAGGCCAACTCTTCTTTCAATCATGAATAAACATTAAAATGAAACTCAGCATTAAACTTGTCATATAATGCAGCTAGTTTCATACAACACAAATGTGCAGACACACATTAAAAATGTAATACAATATAATTTGGCATATAACTCAATAACTCAACTGTGTAAACACACATCAAAATGTAAGACAATTCCATTTGGCAAAAATAACTCCGCTGTCCACAAAAGTTTTGATTGAGGTGATGTGAATTGAGAACAATCTAAAGTGAATGTAATAAATGCAATTCTTTAAAGGGCATATACTGTACTGGGAAGGCAAATAAGCCTTCGAAATATAATTGTTAGCATTCTTCTTGCCAATGGTCTCAAATTCATGTATTGGCTATCTTAGAAGCTTGCTGAAAGTTATTTGGCCTCAAATGATCTACATTCGAAGTAATGAGTGATTAAATCACAAATTCCCCAAATGTTCGGCCCGAACATTTTGAGGATTTAATCATTAATCATTAATAACTCCATATATGGATCATTTGAGGGCAAATGACTTTCAGCAAGCTTCTAAAATGGACAATACATGAATTTAAGACCATTGGCAAGAAGATTGCTAACAATTAGATTTTGAAGGGTTTTTTGCCTTCCCAGTACAGTATATGCCCTTTAACATAGTCTGGTAAGTTTTTTTCTGTATATAGCAACAGTGATTAAAAGTATCTTATTGATACCAATAGAATCATTAAACAAAAGTATGAACAGTTAGAATAGCTAGAATTCATCAAACTTAAAAACAGAACTACTATTGTAACATGTCACTGTTAAGTGAGGGGGGATGTGAATGTTACATGGACACAAAGAGAAAGATAAAACCAGAACTGTATATAAAAGATGGATTATATTGTAACATGTACCTGTAACACATTTTCTATCAGAATATAAAGGCAGAAATATTTGACTGAGAAACGTCACCTGCATACCAACACTAGATCTGATAGTACTGGTCATTAAAAGGCTTCATCGCATTTATGACACCGACCAATTGGACTACGGCACAGCATAAAATGACCTTAAAATATACCGTCAATGCTACCTCCACTTATGGTTGTCATACTGTCAGAGAAACACTGCCTGAAATGCCCAATAAGATGCTATGTCAGCTTCAATATCCAGGTATTTTTATGGAAAGGCAATATGTGGATTTTACTATGTCAGGATGGTTTTATGGGAAAACACTTTATGTGGAGAACATTTATGAGCAACAGTATGGTTGACAGTGGTCTTGAACTGTCATGAAGGAGAAATTCCTCCGAGCATTAGATAAAAAAGCTTTTATTGAACTTCATTAATGACATGTACATATCCCTGTATATTTATCAGTAATTTTCTGAATTCAGAAATATTTGTACATAAATGCAAATAACAAATATGATGTATCAATACAAAGAAATGCTAACAATCTAAAGAGGTTTGAAAGAACACATTCTGCATAGCATTGTGGTCACCAATGTACAAAAGGCATGATGCAAACACTGCAAGTTAGGTCGAGAAATTGATTGTGCACAGCCCATTACTGCACCATGAATGGAGAAACAGTGTTTTTTGTATCTTCTGATTGTTTTTGCTTTTTTTTTTACTCATCATTACACTCTTCCAGGCAGAAGAGAATACAAAAACACACCATGGGGTTCTCTCATATGTTTGCTTTCATTGACACTACCATTATGTGACCTATCCCTTTAAGTTGGTAAATTGTATTATTGCATAAAATTTGTATAAGTGTTTACTTTGTGAGTTGGACAAGTGTCAGTCTCCGGATTGTTTTGGTTGATAATATTTGTTTTTTATCAATAAACCTGAACATGAGAAAGAATGAAAATTAACCAATTATTTTGACTTTCTTATGGAGCAGCAGATTGCCCAGCCCACGCAGAGTTTGAAAAAAAAAGACAACTCACGTAGCACCCCCTCGTTGTTCAGGTGGCTGCAGTTTGAAGAGCTCGAGGTGTTCTCCCGACAGGGTGCTGACACACTGCAGAGCGACGTCCATGAGGCACACGCTGGTGTAGCCAATCAGCATGTCTCGCTCTCCTACGGCCATGCCCAGCCGGTTCCACACACACACGTTGAGGAAGTTGTCTGATTCGCCAACATGGAAGCTGAAGACTTCATCCCACTGCGGATTCTGTAAGAGAAATGTTACCCAATAAAATGACCACCATGGTACTTAGTCTAGCTAGAGCTTAAAGGTAACAGTAGTGGTGACAATTAATGGATGCGTAATGATAACAGAACTGTTCTAGGCTACACTAGGCTAATTTGATGTCAACACCCACATCCCACTGTGGATAGGCTAATTTGATGTCAACACCCATATCCCACTGTGGATAGGCTAATTTGATGTCAACACCCACATCCCACTGTGGATAGGCTAATTTGATGTCAACACCCATATCCCACTGTGGATAGGCTAATTTGATGTCAACACCCATATCCCACTGTGGATAGGCTAATTTCATGTCAACACCCACATCCCACTGCGGATAGGCTAATTTGATGTCAACACCCACATCCCACTGTGGATAGGCTAATTTGATGTCAACACCCATATCCCACTGTGGATAGGCTAATTTGATGTCAACACCCATATCCCACTGTGGATAGGCTAATTTGATGTCAACACCCATATCCCACTGTGGATAGGCTAATTTGATGTCAACACCCACATCCCACTGTGGATAGGCTAATTTGATGTCAACACCCATATCCCACTGTGGATAGGCTAATTTGATGTCAACACCCACATCCCACTGTGGATAGGCTAATTTGATGTAAACACCCATATCCCACTGTGGATAGGCTAATTTGATGTCAACACCCACATCCCACTGTGGATAGGCTAATTTGATGTCAACACCCACATCCCACTGTGGATAGGCTAATTTGATGTCAACACCCACATCCCACTGTGGATAGGTTAATTTGATGTCAACACCCACATCCCACTGTGGATAGGCTAATTTGATGTCAACACCCATATCCCACTGTGGATAGGCTAATTTGATGTCAACACCCACATCCCACTGTGGATAGGCTAATTTGATGTCAACACCCATATCCCACTGTGGATAGGCTAATTTGATGTCAACACCCATATCCCACTGTGGATAGGCTAATTTGATGTCAACACCCACATCCCACTGTGGATAGGCTAATTTGATGTCAACACCCATATCCCACTGTGGATAGGCTAATTTGATGTCAACACCCACATCCCACTGTGGATAGGCTAATTTGATGTAAACACCCATATCCCACTGTGGATAGGCTAATTTGATGTCAACACCCACATCCCACTGTGGATAGGCTAATTTGATGTCAACACCCACATCCCACTGTGGATAGGCTAATTTGATGTCAACACCCACATCCCACTGTGGATAGGTTAATTTGATGTCAACACCCACATCCCACTGTGGATAGGCTAATTTGATGTCAACACCCATATCCCACTGTGGATAGGCTAATTTGATGTCAACACCCACATCCCACTGTGGATAGGCTAATTTGATGTCAACACCCATATCCCACTGTGGATAGGCTAATTTCATGTCAACACTCATATCCCACTCTGGATAGGCTAATTTGATGTCAACACCCATATCCCACTGTGGATAGGCTAATTTGATGTCAACACCCATATCCCACGGTGGATAGGCTAATTTCATGTCAACACCCATATCCCACTGTGGATAGGCTAATTTGATGTCAACACCCATATCCCACTGTGGATAGGCTAATTTGATGTCAACACCCACATCCCACTGTGGATAGGCTAATTTGATGTCAACACCCACATCCCACTGTGGATAGGCTAATTTGATGTCAACACCCATATCCCACTGTGGATAGGCTAATTTGATGTCAACACCCACATCCCACTGTGGATAGGCTAATTTGATGTCAACACCCACATCCCACTCTGGATAGGCTAATTTGATGTCAACACCCACATCCCACTGTGGATAGGCTAATTTGATGTCAACACCCACATCCCACTGTGGATAGGCTAATTTGATGTCAACACCCACATCCCACTGTGGATAGGCTAATTTGATGTCAACACCCACATCCCACTGTGGATAGGCTAATATCATGTCAACACCCATATCCCACTGTGGATAGGCTAATTTGATGTCAACACCCATATCCCACTGTGGATAGGCTAATTTGATGTCAACACCCACATCCCACTGTGGATAGGCTAATTTGATGTCAACACCCACATCCCACTGTGGATAGGCTAATTTGATGTCAACACCCACATCCCACTGTGGATAGGCTAATTTGATGTCAACACCCATATCCCACTGTGGATAGGCTAATTTGATGTCAACACCCATATCCCACTGTGGATAGGCTAATTTGATGTCAACACCCACATCCCACTGTGGATAGGCTAATTTGATGTCAACACCCACATCCCACTGTGGATAGGCTAATTTGATGTCAACACCCATATCCCACTGTGGATAGGCTAATTTGATGTAAACACCCATATCCCACTGTGGATAGGCTAATTTGATGTCAACACCCATATCCCACTGTGGATAGGCTAATTTGATGTCAACACCCATATCCCACTGTGGATAGGCTAATTTGATGTCAACACCCATATCCCACTGTGGATAGGTTAATTTGATGTCAACACCCACATCCCACTGTGGATAGGCTAATTTGATGTCAACACCCATATCCCACTGTGGATAGGCTAATTTGATGTCAACACCCACATCCCACTGTGGATAGGCTAATTTGATGTCAACACCCATATCCCATTGTGGATAGGCTAATTTGATGTCAACACCCATATCCCACTGTGGATAGGCTAATTTGATGTCAACACCCACATCCCACTGTGGATAGGCTAATTTGATGTCAACACCCATATCCCACTGTGGATAGGCTAATTTGATGTCAACACCCATATCCCACTGTGGATAGGCTAATTTGATGTCAACACCCACATCCCACTGTGGATAGGCTAATTTCATGTCAACACCCATATCCCACTGTGGATAGGCTAATTTGATGTCAACACCCACATCCCACTGTGGATAGGCTAATTTGATGTCAACACCCACATCCCACTGTGGATAGGCTAATTTGATGTCAACACCCACATCCCACTGTGGATAGGTTAATTTGATGTCAACACCCACATCCCACTGTGGATAGGCTAATTTGATGTCAACACCCATATCCCACTGTGGATAGGCTAATTTGATGTCAACACCCACATCCCACTGTGGATAGGCTAATTTGATGTCAACACCCACATCCCACTGTGGATAGGCTAATTTGATGTCAACACCCATATCCCATTGTGGATAGGCTAATTTGATGTCAACACCCATATCCCACTGTGGATAGGCTAATTTGATGTCAACACCCACATCCCACTGTGGATAGGCTAATTTGATGTCAACACCCATATCCCACTGTGGATAGGCTAATTTCATGTCAACACTCATATCCCACTCTGGATAGGCTAATTTGATGTCAACACCCATATCCCACTGTGGATAGGCTAATTTGATGTCAACACCCATATCCCACGGTGGATAGGCTAATTTCATGTCAACACCCATATCCCACTGTGGATAGGCTAATTTGATGTCAACACCCATATCCCACTGTGGATAGGCTAATTTGATGTCAACACCCACATCCCACTGTGGATAGGCTAATTTGATGTCAACACCCACATCCCACTGTGGATAGGCTAATTTGATGTCAACACCCATATCCCACTGTGGATAGGCTAATTTGATGTCAACACCCACATCCCACTGTGGATAGGCTAATTTGATGTCAACACCCACATCCCACTGTGGATAGGCTAATTTGATGTCAACACCCACATCCCACTGTGGATAGGCTAATTTGATGTCAACACCCACATCCCACTGTGGATAGGCTAATTTGATGTCAACACCCATATCCCACTGTGGATAGGCTAATTTGATGTCAACACCCACATCCCACTGTGGATAGGCTAATATCATGTCAACACCCATATCCCACTGTGGATAGGCTAATTTGATGTCAACACCCATATCCCACTGTGGATAGGCTAATTTGATGTCAACACCCACATCCCACTGTGGATAGGCTAATTTGATGTCAACACCCACATCCCACTGTGGATAGGCTAATTTGATGTCAACACCCACATCCCACTGTGGATAGGCTAATTTGATGTCAACACCCATATCCCACTGCGGATTCTGTAAGAGAAATATGTTACCCAATAAAATAACCACCATAAAACCAATTATTTCTGGTACTTAGTCCTGAATGAGGTTACCCGTTCGGGACCGCGTAACAAAAATAATTAAGTCAAACCTTCAGCGTTCAGGTTAATGTTGAGTACCAAAAAATACATCAATATCAGTTGGCAGTCCTTA
Organism: Arbacia lixula; assembly: GCA_963669155.1. Lineage (NCBI taxonomy): Eukaryota > Metazoa > Echinodermata > Echinoidea > Arbacioida > Arbaciidae > Arbacia > Arbacia lixula. The sequence goes on along the minus strand of OZ022582.1, from coordinate 18,633,437 downwards.
AATTGTATACAAGATGGCTCTAGCAAGAGCTTAAAGGTAACAATAGAGGTGACAATTATTGGATGCGTAATGATAACAGAACTGTCCTGCAGTCATCACAAGTACTAGGCTCATTTGGTGTCAACACCTTTGCAATTTTGAGATGAAAATAGGTCCTGCAATGACAGCAGACCGGTTGTGCAATAACTGGTCCTGTAATCTGTACTAAGGCTATCTCTCATTCATTACCCTTTGAGTAACTATGGTGCACAAGCAATACACTTCCAATCTACTTACCAGCAGTTTGTCAGGCATAGATATGGTTAAAGAACAGGAATGGAAGTCTGAAGCCTGACTTTGGTCCAAAACTGCCATAATTCCAATATTTGGTTAGATTATCAGCCCAGGTTATTTGGCATCCCTGGTGACAGGTGGTACTTACCTCAGTAGCAGTGACCAGACAGGTTTCCTGGATGTCTTCTACTGCAGTCGGTGCCCCTTCCATGTTGCTTGGTCCCGGTCCCACCGCCCCCACCCCCGGCCCTGATGCCGCAGACGATCCCAGCGTTGAGGTCGACCCAGCTGCCGGACCTAGCGTCAGGCCTGGCCCCAGGGGACCGGTCGGGTTAGAGTCTGTAGCATCCTCTAGCTGGGAGGTCAGGCTGGACACACTAATGGTGTCAAGGTCAGCGTCTGGTATCCGCATGGCTTCAGTTCTAGGGTCAGACACGCCATGCTTAGCATCAGATTTGGCATCGGTTTCGTCCTTCGCCGTCTCAGCCATCGGAGCAGGGTGGATGGTCTCCTGGATGACCCTCTTGAGGCTCCGTAGCCGGTCCTCATTGTCCTGGTGACTGGACAGCTGTCTCACTGTCTCATAGTCCAGACAGGAGGATAGCCTGCGGCCGTCTGCGCCCGCCGGCTGCTTGTTCCGCCGGGCCACCACCGGGGAGTCCAGCCTGGGCACCTGTAGCCGCTGGGCCCCAGCCTGGCCCGACGACGACGATGGGCCCGCTTCTGGCTCGTCATCATCTTTGATGCCAAGCTCGTTCATGATGTTGACATTGATGAAGTCTTCGTAGTCGTTGTCGAGGTTCATGTCAGGGACTGGGCGGAGATCGGGCTGGTCGTAGGCCGCAGAGGTTGCAGGAAGACTCTCCAGCAGGTTGATGGGACGCTGGACAACGATCACAAATCTGAGCAAGAGAAAGGGGATGAGTCATGAGTTCTGCTTATCAGCTATGACAGTGTACACACTGGCGACAGATTGGAGGGTTGATTGCCGCTTGATGAGAGAGCCATTGGACAAGTATAAGGCAACCTATTCCTGATATACTGAACAAAAAGACTTATTATTAAAGTCTTCAATTTCAAGTAAAACTTCTTCCTATATAATCTGCAGACTGAAAACACTGGTGAATAATATGCATAGTACTGAAAATCCACACCTTCCATTGATCAATGCAGTCACAGACTTATCCAAAGCAGCTCTGTCAATACTAGCTGGTCTCAGAACTGGTTGCGGTGATGATATATTAATTTAGTTTTAGCTTACTTTTCCTTGGCTTGCTTGACCACCTTGGCTGCCTGACGTGCCGACGTCACCTTCACCCCATCGATGCTTATGACGACGTCTCCCTGTGTGTGTGTTGATAAGGGGTGGGGGGGGGGGGCGAGGAAAATGAATGGAGGGGGGAAATATAGGGGTCAAAGGAAACAAACAGAATTAAGGTCAGTCAAACTCTGACTGACAGTTTATGCAACTTCTTCTGCCAGACATGCAAAATGTGGGCGTGGTGCAAAATTTTTTATTACTTATGACCCATGAGCAAGCATGGCAGGATGACAGAGGAAACACTGTTCAGTGGATGTATCGTTTCTCCTAGTCTTGTCAAGTGTGAATACTTGTGCAGTAAAAAGCGGGCTTGAGGAGTTATTGGCCAATGTACACGTACATGAAAGGTATCAATCGCAATAACAGAACAACACGCAAAAAAAGTCTGTGATGCTATCATCTGCAAAAATATTGGCTTATATAGTAGTTTTTTATTATCAGACCTTGATTATACTCCAGAAAGTTGGTACACCAAGAGTTAAACCTTTTGGTACCAAATTATGAAAAACCCATTGGTTTGTCCCACATTTGTTTGCTCATGGGACCTGAGAAGATTCAGTCACAATCATATAGCTGAGAGGAAAAATAGCATGCCTCCAGAATGTTGGCACACAAAGAGTTACATGTAGCCCTCTCAGTACCACACTATGTAAAACTCATTTGGTTATCACACATTTGTTTGCCCATGGGACTTGAGTCACAATCATAGAGCTGAATGGAAGAATGGCTGACCTTTCTGAGCTCGGTTTGCGCCACGTTGGAGTCGGGGCTGATGGACGCTACCACCACCTCCTTGTTATAGATGCCTCGGCTGAACGTCACCCCCACGTTCTTGGGGTTGGCCTTGAACACCTCGATCTCTAAAGAGTCGCCATGGAAACGCTGTTCGATATCCTCATGTGTCCATGCATGAGAATCTGGTTCAAAAAAAGCAAAAATACTGAGGATTTACTAGAAATTTACAGTATGCAGTCTAGCATGTTCAGCTAAAAATCGTTCATTCAATACATGCATTTAGCTGAACTGATATCAAGCAATTTTCCAGCTGAAATTACATCTGGTTCATTCCTAATCAATCTATACAAAGGAACAAATAGAGTGAAAGGTTCAAGATCATTATACAAATGAGACAAGATGCCTGTGCACTCTGCTCTTGAAGAGGTAATAGCGAAGCGAGCACTCCATAGAGTACCTAAATGTAATATCATATGAATAAAATTTCAAAACAACTGGTTCTAAGCTATATGGTAAAGCAAAGAGTGGTAGTGGTGATCATAGTGAGGACACTCATTAGGAGTTCCCTACACTATCCCAGTAGACAATGTCAGACCAGTGAAACTCTCACGTGACTGATGTTCTTTAGAACCAAAAATCTGCAAGAATGGGTAAGACAACACCACTTTGGTACTCTATATAGGTGTACAAATAACTGCTACATGACATCAGACTGTCCTCACCTAGACACAATGTGATGTAGATTTCAGAGTTCCTTGACTCTTCACTCAGCGGTAGACGGCTACACTCGATGACAGTGACCTGCATGCGGCCCAGAGTGATCTTACTGTCATGGACATGGAACTCTTCCTCGGCCGGGACCGGGGGCTTGGGGAAGAGGGGCTTGCTGCGGATCTTGTATGCTGGGAGGGTGTGCTTCTTGCGCATTGTCTTGCGTAGCTGTAAGATGAAAAATGAGGACAACATAGACAATGACCTGCAACGATCATATCGTACAAGTCAATTTTTATGTTCTGGCAAAAATAAAAAATAGGGTTGAGCATTGTATTTCTAAAGGGGTAGAAGTGTTAATGATTACAGGCTGTAACCTTGGTGTGGAACTATTCTGCCATCATTCTCAGGTCCAGATTTTGTTTGTTTTGCTTGTTTATATTTATTTGTTTATATGACATAGTGACTGAAGAATCTAATGTTTACAAGCTCAAAATCTCAATATAATTGTGGTAACGTTGTGCTTGCACACACACACACAAAAAAAACCCTGTTAACACATACAAACTTTCAAGAAATCAGGGTACTTGGCATTTGGTTAAACTTGTCTTTACATATAATTTGTAATTTGTACCACTAGAAGTGCAAGATTGATTGCAGCGATGTGGTTAGGTCATTGCTATCGTTATTGTAGATGGATATTCCCTCTTTATGAATCCAATAGCTGCTGTAGTGGTTGCTTCAGGCAGTGCTGGGGCATTTTTCCCAAGCAGGTTAGATACATTATGTTAAAAAAAATACACATGATCAAATTAGAATTACACACGGAATACACAGCTTACACAACGTAGCATCGCATTACTGCACTCACATCGTTACCAATCGTGCAGTACCTTACCTGGTTAATGATGAGAGATCCTAGCTGGTGCACAGTGCGACCTTCAAAATGGGTCTCAATGTCAAAGTCAAGCTCTGGCTCCTGCAGGGAGAAAAGGGATGTCAACATGACGAGACACAAAGTCAGCCAGACACAGTGTACTATTGAGTAAATATATCATGTTCATGTAGAGCTCTTTCCCTTGCATAATATCAGCATTATGCAGTACAAACATACCAAATGATGTAATAATTATTATAAACCTCATCTTGAAAAACTCTGTTATATGATAAGAAAAGTACCCTATTATTTCCATTATAAATAGTTGTCACTAGTACTTTTATTTTCATAAATAGCAGTCAAGAGTACTTTAAATAGCATGAATGGTAGTTAATAGTACATGTACTTTAATTAGCATAAATTTGCATACTTTTGCCATGTATTTCATTTAATAACCAGTTGATAAACATCTCCTGGTCAAAGCGCTACAAATATCATGATCAAAAGCATGAACTCTGGCAACAGCTGTTTTACATGGAGCTCGCTGAAAGTTACAACAATTATCGAGTAATTCAGTAAAGCTGACATTGTAGAACGGTACGCAGTGCACCTAAACCTCCATCACTTACCTCATAGAATGAGAAGGACCAGTGGCTGTAGGGATTGCGGGTGAACTGCAGCCGGGCCCTGCCCTTGAGCTTAGTGACGATGACAGAGACGTAGGCCGACGTCCCAAACACCAGGTCCACATCCACAGACACACGGAAACCCCCTCCATAGTCCAGATCTACAGCAACATCCACCGTCTGCACAGGAGTGAGTGGGGAGACATATTAGGTCTCTGAAATCTATATTTCAAACACTGTTGCAAACAAAGTCCCCTCTCCCTAATTTTCTCTTCTTTTTTGTTCAATGAAATTGTATACACCAAGATCAATCTCTCTCTCTCTCTTGTTATATGCAAGGAACTTTGTATTGGTTACTCTCTGTTGAATGTAGGTCGTAGGGAGATCAAGTTTTGCTTTTTATAATGAGTGCTGTCAGCAAGTCATGGCATGGAATGTAACCCCGCCCCCCTCCTCCTCCAAACCATGACAATTAAATTCATTTATTGCATATTTCATGCACCTACATGTTACTGGGTGGGTAAACAACAAAAGAATTATATTCATCTTTTATCAATTTCTTTTACCCTCTCCATGCTGAGCTTTCTTTGTGATGTTGTTCTTCCTTCTCCATCTCCCTCTCTTCATCCCCCTTTTCCCTCTTTGTGCTGGCTCTTTTTTTTTTCTCCTGCTCCTCCTTCTTACTCCTATTTGTCTTTCTTCTTTTCTCCCACTTTCCTCCCACCCCTTTCCTCCTCCACCTTTTATATCCTTGCCACTTTCTCTCCCATCTTCTTCTAATGCCCCTCCATTATTTCTGCTCCCATTCACCCTTTGTGTGTCAGACAAGCTTAGTCTCTATGGAACTGGTTCGCATTACTGGTGGAATAAGATGCATTTGGCCCATGGAGAATTAACTGGGGCAGATGTCCAGCCCTTACCTCTGGCATATCCGTGCCTTCCACAGTGGCAAACTTCATCAGCGTGACTCCACTTAAAGCTGGGAACGACGGCCCAAGACAGTAGTCCCTCACCTGGTGAAATAAGAGGAGTAATACTTCCAAATAAACAAAAGGAACCTATGTTATCCACACAATTGTAACATTTCTCCCAATTCCTTCTCTAGACTATGACATGGAACAGACCTCTATGCCAAAAAAAAAAAGAAAAAGAAGAAAAGAATGCCCAATCATGGAATCAAATTCTGATGCCTCTTTGTAGTAAATATCAAAAAACGTTTTGTATCTAGGGCAAATTCAAACTGAATTTTGATGGATCTCATTCTTTACTTTATTTCCTGTGCATTTCAGCCACTGAGAGAGAAGGGTGGGGTGAGATAAAGAGAGGAAAGAGGGGGACAGTGATGATGGGACGTAAGAGAGAAGAGCAGGGGGGAAAATACACAGGAGCTCTGGGCGATTTCACCCCCTGAAATGCTTAAAAGAGCCTTGGAAAATGTTTACAGAGCCCCCAAAATTCCAATAGACACAATGTGAAAATATAGCCAAATCAGCCAATGTGCTCAAAAAGAAGCCCCTGAAAATTTTGAATTCATTTTTTTCCTGAAGAATAGAGATAATGACAGTGTCTCCTTCTTTTCTATGATGACACAATCTTAATAAGTTGAAGTCAATAAGCGAGTTCGTAATTACAATGTGCGCATGAGCAGATTGTTGCTGGTACGAATAACCTCGGGTCAATTGAACAACTCACAGAGTAAATCTAAAATTCATTAGATACTCAACCAGGTTTCTCTTCATTATCATGCAGATATGACAACAATCAATCAGCTTTGAAAGGCAGTAAAAGAACATTCCACCATGCGCACCTGTTTGTATTGTTGTTTTGGGCACATTTTAAAATGTATTCACATCCATCATCCCATCCGCCTTAATGAACAGATCCCAGTCTGCATTCTTGTAGTATTTATTCAGTGAATTGTCCAACCATCGTGTAACTACGAACTGGTCTATTAGAGAGCCATAGTAGGGCTACGTCTGAGGTATGTACAAGACAGACGGACAGACAGTGTGTGAGAGCAAGAGAAAGAGACAGAGCAATCATGACTCACAGTAATCTGTTCTAGTATTTTTCCTGCAGTCTTAGCATTGAGCAGCTCTCCAAACTCCACATTCATCTTCTTGATGATCCATCGGCGCACAGGCACAGTATCCTTCAGCTCGCTGTAGATGAAGGACATAAGGGCATTGGCAGCCACACAGCTCTCCTTCTTGAACAGGACAGAGGATGCATCTTTCAGATCCTGTACACACATAGAGGAGGTGTTGTGGTATAGTGGTTATGAACTGTGACTAATGATCTCAAGGTCCTCTGTTCAAGCCTCTTTCTGTAGAAGAAGAGGAGGGCATTGGCAGCCACACAGCTCTCCTTCTTGAGCAGAACAGAGGATGCATCTTTCAGCTCCTGTACACACATAGAGGAGGAGTTGTGGTATAGTGGTTATGAACTGTGACTAAAGATCTCAAGGTCCAAGGTTCAAGACCCACTACAACACTTGTGTCTTTCACCTGAATACATCGGTGCTCTCCAACCAGGACTTTAAATGAGTATCTGGTAAGAGGTGAGCAATTATTATGATTGATCTTGACCCAGCACTGACACTATGCAGCAGGTGCAGTCCACTCCGCAGGGACTGGAGAGGGAGCACATATTTGTGTGCATGATACAATTGCGATGCATACACATCACAAGAACATGTACATACTGAAAACAATCATGACATAATGAACATGTATGTGACTGAAGGAACTGAACGAAAGAGCAAGATATATTTTAGACAACCGGTCCAAAGATCCACTTCAAATGTAAAGGTCTATAGATGTAAACCCAATAAAACTCCCCTGAGTTTCTTTATTATTCTACATATAATTTAGTAGGTACCAAACTCTATTTTTTGACAGTCATTACATTTTTCAGACCGATTTATGTAGCCATTTGGTCTACTCCAATTTTGTCTAATCACCATTGCGTCTCCAAGGAAAACCTTAAAACTACCCACGAAAAGTAAGTGAACTCCGATCACCCAAAACATATCAAGATTATCATGATAATCTTAAGTCATATCTCTTACCCCAAAATGCAAGCCTTTGCTAACTACAGTACATTAAATGTGAAGTGGAAACAGATGGGATTTGACCATCTGGCAACGTACCATCTAGCCTGCTTTCCAGGCTGTTGGGCATTTTCAATGCACACTACAATATCTAATAAAAGTGTCTGGCTGCAATAGACTAATCATTCTGAATAACTTCTCTGGCTTGGTCGAAAGGAGGATAGAAAATGAAAGAGTGACCAGTCTTGTGAATACTAGACTCTTATTTTTTTTTTAATTTGATTTAATTTGAATCCCAATGGCTGGGAGCTAGGCTAGGTACATGTATTGTCCGACTCACCCCGACCTGCTTGACCCTGTCATAGAGGTGCTTCCTGGGAGTGGCCTCCTTGGGTTGACGTCTGAAGTACCAGTAGAGCCAGGAGGCCTGCAGCAGCAGCATGAGCACAGCGCCAGCCAGCACCGACGACACGATGAGGAACAACATGCTGCCGACCGACCGATCAATCCCCCTCACCCCTAGGCCTGCTGCTGCTCACTGCCCTGCAGAAAGTCTATGGAAATGTATTTCCTTCAGCTACATTCAACCATTTAAACACTATTGAAAGATCATGATTGCATTTGATTCTAGTCTGTGGAACCTCAATTACATAGTCAGTTGCTGAATAGCTTTCATATAACGATCTCAGTATAGTGAAAGGGCTTTCTGGGGTAATTTCAATTTGCAAAGAAATTTTAGGCATACACCCAGTAATAAGGATAGCGTGCTCCATCCTGTAAATGAACGAAAAACAAGTCAGACAAAAATCTTGGAACCAGATGGGATTTGAACCTGCAGTCTACTGCTTACCGGGTAGCGACTTAACCACGCAAGCTATTTCTAGTTCATGGGTCAAGACACTACAACATGGAAACAAATACCCGAAAGAGTCTCATTTCATCTGACTCATTAATATTCATGAGTAGTCCGCCGTAGGGACAATAGATGAAATGAGACTCTTTCGGGTATTTGTTTCCATGTTGTCATGTCTTGACCCGTGAACTAGAAATAGCTTGCGTGGTTAAGTTGCTGCCCGGTAAGCATTAGACTGCAGGTTCAAATCCCGTCTGGTTCCAAGATTTTTGTCTGACTTGTTTTTCGTTCATTTACAGGATGGAGCACGCTATCCTTATTACTGGGTGTATGCCTAAAATTTCTTTGCAGATCTCAGTACAGTAAGCCAATGGGTTTTTCAAGGCCTCGTAATGTAAGGGCTAAGTCTTTGCAGTATCTTCTCACACACCTCAAAGGGAGATTGATTAAATATGAGTATTAATTGCAATGAATACAGCTTTACATGTTTGAAGACAACGCCAACTACAGTTGTCCTCAAAATTATTCATACCCCATTGAAAATAACAGTCTTTGTTAGATTCTTCCTTTGTAAAAGCTATTATGTTGGTACTTCCTGTGTATCTTTTGTCTACTTGTTGCTATGCACAAATCCACATATGAGTTGGCTAAACTTCATTTGCATAATAATAGATAAGTCCAAAAGTTATTTTTCCCTCATGTTCAGAATTATTCATACCCCTGACAATACCTCAACAAAAATGTTCTTTCTTCATAGTATCCATTGTTTTCCTTTCCTGAGAATGTGTTAATCTTTGTCCTATAGTTATTTCAAGATGTTCCAATGGATTAAATACCTTTTTTGTTGACCAAATGTTAAACTATTGTCAAACACATAGCATCTTTCCATAAGACTTTAAATAGAGGAAACGTGTTCTGGTCATTCTCAGTTTCTGATCATCATGGCCAAGAAGAAGGAGCTCAGTGAGGACCTACGGCAACGTCTTGTGCGTGCCCACATTGAAGGAAAGGGTTATAAGGCCATTTCGAAGCAATATGATGTCCCTGTGGCAACCGTGCAGAGCATTATCAACAAGCACAAGAAGTTCAATACTGTTAAAAACCTCTGTGGGCGTGGCAGGAAGAGAAAGGTGTCCCCCAAACTTGCCAGGAAAATCTGCCGAGAGGTCAACAACAACCCCCGGACCACAACCAAGGCCCTACTTCGAACGCTTGACCAGGCAGGGACGAAGGTGTCACGGTCCACTATTGAGTGAGTCTTGCACAGAGGAGGTCTCCATGGACGTAGGCCTCGGAAGACCCCGCTGCTCAGGAAGAAGCATCTGGAGGCTCGCCTAGCCTTTGCTAAAGGTCATCTAAAGCAAGATTCCAGCTTTTGGTCAACCATCCTGTGGTCTGATGAGACAAAGTTGGAGTTATTTGGCCATATGGATGTTGAATACGTCTGGAGGAAAAAAGGAGAAGCATACACTCCAAAGAACACTGTGCCCACCGTCAAGCATGGTGGTGGAAACATAATGCTATGGGGATGCTTCTCTTCCAGTGGCACAGGCAACCTCGTCAAGGTCCAAGGAATCATGAGAAAGGAGGATTACATCACGATCCTTGATGAAAACGTGAAGGAATCCGCTGAGAAACTCCAGCTTGGCCCTAATTGGAAGTACCAGCAGGACAATGATCCAAAACATACCGCCAAGGTAGTGAAGAAATGGTTCAAGGACAATGATGTCAACGTCCTCGAATGGCCAAGTCAGAGTCCTGACCTGAATCCAATTGAGAAAGTGGCGAGACTTGAAGACCAGAGTGTTGGCTAGGAAACCGACCAACCTATCCCAGCTTGAGGCTTTTGCCAAGGAAGAGTGGGCCAACATCCCCTAGAAGACATGCAGGAAGCTTGTGGACACGTACAAGAACCGTCTAGAAGCAGTCATAAGAAACAAAGGCTATGCTATTGACTATTAAAGAAAGACATTGGACTCAGTAAACCTAGGGTATGAATAATTTTGAACATGGCATTTTTTGAAAATCCATGAATAAAATACCCCTGAAATGATGAATTTCTTGAATTGTGTATTGTTGTTATTCTTTCACATGTTGGTCACATATAACTGATATATACACACTTGACAAAATGCATTCATTTCATCACAAAAATAAAAAATCATAAAAATTAACAAGGGTATGAATAATTTTGAGGACAACTGTACATGTAGCAACTGACACATGCATCCATTCTTATATAGCTGGGACATTTCAGACAAAGCAACAATTATTCTCATTGAAAGGTTGTTTCTACATGGACGTAGTGTTGGTGTAATAGGGGTATAACCATGGACCTTGTAATAAAGTTCCCATGCTCTAAGCTCCGAACGCGGGAGCCCGATTCAGACGCTTTGTTATTTCCTGCGGCTTGAGCAAACCAACGGAAATCCAAGTTGCACCTCTGAGGAAACACTGCAAGAGTTCCGGCAGCGCGCCCATTGATTTTCTGCTAAAACACCAAAAAGCAGCTGGAGAGAAATGTATCGCATAGATTTTGCATGTCGCGCATAATTTACCTGGGATGAATTGATGAAAATTGTATGGATCGCCGATAGCCCAGATATCAATAAACCAGAGGGAAAAAAAGACTATTTTTAACATGACGTCACGAAATTGTACTTTTTTTCCCTCTGACGTTATAAATACTGTTATAAATCTTCCCTCTAAATAATTTGAGTTGGACACTGACTTTGAGCAGAAATATAAAGCAATCCCTAGATTGGTTTGTCCAAAATCTCTGCAGATTTTGGAGCCTAGCTAAGAGGACAGTAATCAGCTTAAATTGTGGTCTGCTGTGGCTTCGCAACTAATGTGTGGGGTAATGTGGCAAACTGGCAATGCCAATACACGAGGAGTGGCATGCACCTCGCCGATGGCCGCTGCAATACTGTATATTTATATATGATATTACGCATTTCAAATGAAAACAAGGCTGGTTTTTCTCTTTTCTGAAAAGGTTTGTAACTGTCGGATCTCATACACGTTATTGTTGTATACTGCCGAGTTCTGCAGAGCTTCCATACAAAATGCCCTTTTAAACTTATCAGCTCAAAAAAAATTGACAACCATTAAATTAACATTTTGATCAATTATTTCTTTAGAGGCTACTTGAGAAAGGACATTCAAGTGCCATCATTTCAAGTGGTCTGAAAACCAAAATACACAAATTGCACATGCCACAGACACACAGACACAGAGTCGTTTGCATTCTATTGGTTCATTCTAATGGTTCATCATCCCTATCAGATCTAAATGAGAGGTCACTGAGGCTAAGCTGTGGTTCTAAAAGACAGGCCCCAAAGCGCAGTGTCAGATGTAATGCAATATATTGCACCTTATATTTGCCTTCAAGTTCAATAACAATAAAACATCACTGACACCGGCGCTCACCTGTCAGACGACTGCGGTACTGTGTAGGCACATACTGTAGTTTTTATTAGGGGCGGTTTGTCATTGAGCACGCACGTACTATGTCAACACAACAAAACAAGATTCAGGAATCTCGACCTTCGCCTCCGGACTTACCTTCCCCTTCACAAATATCTCGCTTCAATTTCTTACCCTAGAAATCATCATATTGAAGGAACAGTATCACATATACATGTAAAATAAGTAAATATACTTACAAACGACCAGGTCACTGCGCATAAAATAACAAGATTTCCCATTTATTGTCACCCCCACTTCTCATGAAAGAGAATAATAAACTATGGAAAGTCGAATAAGTTTATTTTTGTTATCGTCGATTTCCATACTCTTTCCAGCGATCCAGCTGGTATAGGCTTCATTATATTTCCTTCTGTTTTTTCGTCTTGACTACTCACGTATCACTTGTTTCCATTCTTTCTTTCCTATTATAATGATGGCTCACATGATATATCTTTATTCGCAAATCATCTTTCTCTCTTTATCATTCCACTTAATTACACCTTATCTTTGTCTATCACACCCCGGGTCTCCCCCTGCAATCTCCCGCTCCCCCCCCCCCCTCTCTCTCTCTCTCTCTCTCTCTCTCTCTCTCTCTCTCCCTCTCTCTCCATTTTCCCCCACCATTTCTACCATTCTTCTTCATGTCCGCCCCTCTCTTTCATTCAACTCGATTATTTGTGATAATGGTTGCAAGTCAGATGGCTCACACGTATTTGTAGCATATACTTCATTCATTTTGTGCGATGATTTATTGTAATTTTGTGAAAGGTCCTTTTATATTGCCGAATATTGCTGTAATTATGAAAAATCTTTAAAAATCCTTAATATCTTTAGTCTTAATTACGTCATAATTGAGCATGATAAATCAGATGCGAGCAGCGAGCGTATAGTCTTCAAAGTAAAAGTAACAAAAAACAATGTTCTCGCCACCGTTTCCATGACTAAGTTTGTTTTACTTTGTTTTTTGTTTTACTTTGAAAACTATATATAAACTCGCATTTGATTTATCATGCTCGATTAGGACGGAATTAAGAATGGAGATATTGAGAAATTTTAAATATTTTTACAGCAATTCGGCAAAGAAGGGGGCCAGATTAAAAATGATGGACCTTCCACAAAATTATATCATTTTCAAAATGAATAAAGCTTTTTTCGATTGGACCATAGACATGATATGAAGATATTGCAATTTATTGTCCAATTGGAAATTTCATTTTCACTGGTTTACATTGATACAAATAAAGAATGTGACATCACACAAGGTACCGTAAACAGAAAGACATATACAATTATACAAATTCTGAAGGATACATTTTTATATTAGCTTTACAATTACTGAAACTGTGCAAAACACCTGTGCAAGGCTTGTATTGGGCTGTACGAAATAAGCACTTATTACACCAATATTAGGAAACCTGCATTGGTTACCAATGCGGCAGAGAATAGCATTCAAGGTCTTACTAATTGTATACAAAACACTTCTTGGTCAAGCTCCTGGCTACATTACAGAATTATTGAAGTATAAAACCAGTAATCATGGTCACAATTTGGGCAGTTCAACGGATCCCTGTTTTTACCGATTTCATATCCTTCAAAACAAAAGTAACGCTAAGTGATCAAGCATTATTTTGCTTGTGTAAGCCCCCAAGCTCTGGGACATACAGTTGAGGCCAGAAGTTTACATACACCCATGAAATTCAAAGAAAAGTTGACACTTGCCAAACATCATGAAATTTACTTTATCTTATAAAATATTTGTGCTATCATGATAAATTTGATATCAAACAATTGAGTATGTCATGTTCTGTCATCGGGAGCTGAAAAATATTTAGGTGTCATTGTTCCCCCAAAAATATGCATATTTCAGACAAATTAAATATAAAAACTTCACAAAAACATTTCATATTTGTGCTTGTTACTTCTCTACACAAACATTTCAGATTACATTTTTTGTTCAGTGATGACATATTATTATAGAAAATGTAATATAAATCACAGATCTGACATTTATATGTTTCTATGAAACGATGTTTGAAACTATTATAACGAACAATAGAATACATTTGGCACGAATATTACCCTTTTTTCTTCAAAGAAAATTCCACCTGAAATATAATTTAATCCCAACGGCACCCTAATCTGTGAAAGAGGTTAATACGCTCTTTCATTTGATATAAAATTTGTCATGGTAGTATTTATATTTCTGAAGATATAGTAAATTTTACCATGTTTGGCAAGCGAACAAATTTCAAAGAATTCCATGGGTGTATCACCGTGTATGTAAACTTTTGGCCTCAACTGTATTATACCCCCGAAAGTTCGGAAAACACCGTCCGTAAAACAACTCATCAAAGCTCAAAACACATGTATTTAATTAATAGCCAGTATGCGCAGTAGAATATAAACTTTATATATAGACCTTATAGTAGTGGCAGGGTCCATATTTGGGTATCTTAATAGGCTAAAACTCGTAAACTCACGTAATATTTTAAAAAGCGTAATTTTCAACCAGAAATGATGAAAATTGTCACTTATAACTTTATAAAAAATATATAATAATTTGGAAAAAATAGCGTGAACGCTTGATTTTAAATTCAATTCAGTTAACATGTTTTTCGTTCTTAAACACACACACACACACACACACACACACACACACACACACACACACACACACACACACACACTCACACACACACAAGTAGGCCTATATCGCACACAAAAAATAAGATACCAAAAGATAACAATAATAATTCACGAACACTCTAGATAGCTATGTGTGGGGAAAAATAGAAGACCAAAAAAGGTTTAGCTTTTAGACCGCGATCTCCAAAAAAAGCACATGTATATCAAGCTATGTTAAGCTAGGTGTAATATTATTGAGATAATGACATTTTTACCAAAAAAAATATGGCTCACTGGACTTTTTCGGGAATTTCAGATAAATTTTTATCTAAAAGAGTAGTAGGTCATTAGTAGAATATTGATAATTCAGTGTTATTTGGCTTTCCATAGTAGTCGAGCTCGAGCCTTGTCGTCGGTCGGTCGTGAGCGAAAGAGCTAGCGCTACCTGCAGCTACTGGCCTGGGAGCTGCTAGCTGCCTGGCCAGCCGGGGCCCGACCGGTCCGGTCCGGCTCCGCTCGAATACAGCGCGCGAGTGGCAAGGCTCGGTTAGTACGAAACTGCTGTGCGCTCCGCTGTTCGAATTTGTGATGAACTCCAGCAAAATCAGTGCCGATGCTCGTCTATTCCGAAAAGTGCTGAACTTGTTGCCTCCATTTGCGTTACATCTGCAGTGTTACGCAGTCTACTCGGAGAATTTGTATTATGACAAGTGTTTTTCTCTGCCCTACAACAGAGTGCAGACAGTAACAAACTCAAACTCAAACTCAAACTAAAGCTAGACTATTTGCAGTTGAAGGCATTCATTTTGAAGGTCTAACAAAAGTTAGCAGTGAAAGTATCATCATGGCTCTCACCAGCTCCATCACCACATGCCCATGGAGACATTTGGTTCAGTATGTCACCTACATGAGACCTGCATCATTAAGAACTTTCACCTCGCTCAAGTGCCATAAACATTGCCTGCCCGTTGCACAAAGAACTGAGCATTTCGGCGTTTCTGGATGTGGTTTCCTTACCACAAATGTGGACGCCAGTCGTAAACACCTAAATAGACAGTCCACCAGTCGCACTGCACCATCATTTAGGACCAAGAGAGTGCTTCCAGTGGGTGGGGCAGTGATGCAGCGCTCAGACTCGGAGAAAGGGTTGACTCCACATCACGAGGTGACAAGAAATCTCAGTCTGAAGCCAGCAGCCATTGTTGATGCAGCACCAGTGAAAATCCAGCCGTACCTCCGCCTCATTAGACTGGACAAGCCAATCGGTTGGTACAAGAGTGGAGGGGGGGGGGGGGGGGAATGAAGCTACAACCCTTTCATTACTGCAGTTCCATGGCAAATTTTGACATCCGAAGTCCTAACTGCACCAGGCCAGGGTTCAAGAAGCTAAAAAATGTCCAAGTTACAATGGGTTAAGCATAGGCATTCATTAAAAAGTAGGGTCTACTTTCATCGCTCATAAAGAGTTGGAGTTTGTAAGTGCTCTTGAAATTTTGGCTAAATTTGTGTTAAATATGAAAATCGCAGGCAATATTTTTGAAAGTTTGAAACGGTGCAAAAAAGGGGTGATTTTTTACTTGGAGAAAAACGCTTTGGGAGTTGGAATATGAAGTATCAGCCCTGAGTACTTTTCAAGCTTAATGCAGTGTTGTAGTCAAGACCAGACCATCCGAGACCAAGATCAAGACCAAGACCAAACACCCCAAGACCAAGATCAAGAACCAAAAAATTGGTTCAAGATCAAGAACAGAGGTCCGAGACCAAGAACACCAAATTACGAGATCAAGACCAAGACCAAGACCACTCACCAGTATTTAAATTTCTACTAGTTTTGAGGAAACACGCGTTATTAGTGGACTGTAGTTATGAGTATAAACTCTCTAATACTTGCACAACATGAGCAGTCTGTAATATTCTTCTATATGGCTGAATTAAATGAAAAAATTGTTTTTAAAAAAGTTATACTTTCAATGTGCTTTTTCAATCACTTCACAGGCATGCTCAAAGTTAAATGCACAATACAAGTCAGTAGCTAGTAGTTTAGCAACAAACTGCACAAAGGATCCAGGATCGTGATAATATGTATGATGGGGAAAAATACCTCTTTATTTCTGCATGAACATATTTGCCTGAGTTACTGAAAAATATATCAAATACTGTGGGTTTTTTTTAATAATGACAAAGGCACAAGGCATACAAAATGAACACAACTTCTTTCAAGAATGATGATTGTTTTCCGAAATATATTCAAGTCATTCGTTTTTCTCTATAAACACATACACATGACTTGAGTTACTTAATACTTATATATTCTTCTTATATACTTCTTTATTTCTGCATGAACATATTTGCCTGAGCTCCTGAAAAACGTATCAAATACTGTGAAGTTTTTTTTTAATAATGCCAAAGACACAAGGCATACAAAATAAACACAACTTCATTTCAAGAATGATGATTGTCTTCCGAAACAGATTCGGAAAACATTCGTTTTTCTCTACAAACACATACACGTTACTTATATATAGGTCAGGCAAATCGAGTATTGGTCAAACCTTATCTTAGTAACCAAAACCTGCACCATTATGATATAAATGAATAATTATAACTCCACCATTTTCGAGATGTATACACTAATACAATGTAAAAAGCCTGTCATCATTCAAAAAGACCTGTGACAACTCGAGGGCATTCTCTATAGACTTATTGGTTTTAGCAATTTTTCATACAAAATTGTGCAATTCCTATTTTGTTAAAATAATTACTGAATAGGGATATTTTCAAGAACAATTCAAAAACTTACTTTGATTTCTAAAAGTAATCTATTGTGCATTTCTTGCATTCTAAAAAGTCGCCTGGCCAGGCGACTTATTAAAAATATTTTTCAACTATAAGAGCATTTGAGAGAGAATTATTCTGCCACACATTTCATTTAATTAACTTTCAATAGGAATTAAAAACCAATCAACTTAGTGACAAGGGGCATTTCGGGAATTACCAATACTCAACCATCCCTTTTACAAATTAATGCAACGATACAGCAAGGAAATAACTAAATACACACTATTCGCTAACAAATACAAACAAAACATGACATTTCTAGAATTATTGTTTCCCAAGCTTGTTTTCATACATTTCCTCTTAATTTAACTTTAATGAAAGGAAATGTGAATATATGATCCCATGAAAATGTTTTAAGAATAATGAAATGTATACATTCACATTTATTCCTGTGTTATTTTTTTTCTTTAATTTGTTTTTTGATTCCATGATATTATTTTATTTGGCAGGGTTGGGCCTCAGTTTATCAGTTTTAGCAGCCCCCCCCCCCAAAAAAAAAAAAAAAAAAAAAAAATACTGTTCGGAATTAGCACTAGAATGAAGAAATTCAATGCTTGCATAAAAAGCGTATATTTATGTACAGTACAAATGATAACTACTACAAAAAACAACTAAAATAGAAAAAGATATCAGGCATTTCATGTAAAAATCTGTTTCATTCAGCTTGAGAGCTGGTTTGGAGAGTTTTACTACATCTACACACCATCGATCCAACTCGCAACACTGACCTCTTGGCTCGCATAAAGACGCATGTATCACCCAGTGTGATGCGCTTTGCGTGTGTGATGTTGGCACATATATTGCATGCTCGCTAATCTGCATCTCACGCTTCCCGTGCTATGCAGTGATCGGGCAGGGGCCTGGCCGGGTCGGCGGCAGGCTTGCACAGTATAGTAGGGATGATTGTAACTCCAAATTGTATGCGCTAGCTCCGACCAAGGAGAGTGATGTATCGTATCTCCTTTCTCCGACATGCATTATCAATATGATTTATGTGTAATATCGTAATTTTAGTAGCTGGTCTCGTGCTGGTCTCGACGTAAAATCCGAGACCAGAAAGGCTCAAGACCAAGAACAAGACCAAGACCAGAGGGTTCGAGACCGAGATCAAGACCAAGAACAAAAATCCTGATCTCGAGACTGGTCTCGAGACCAAGACCAGTCTCGAGAACTACAACACTGGCTTAATGTCACAAAACCACCATACATTTTCAAGTTATTTACAGGGGCTAAATCACCTTGAACCTTGTCTATCTGCTCACTATGGAGGAGTGTAGAGTTCAGTAGGTTAGGATTGCAAATGGAAGGTCCAAAGCAGTGAACAAATGACATGGGGGCTGGAGGCGATTTAGCTCCTGCAACGCAACAAAGAGCGTCCATGAGTTAATAGAATACCTCTTTGAAAATTGGTCTGAAGCAAGTATTTGGGGTTAAGAATTGGTTGAGTGTGGAAAAGAAGACCTTAACTATACATTTTGGTAACATGTTCCGATATTATAATCATTCAATCATGAGGTGTTGATTTTATTGGTTTTGGTGTGCAGCTGGTCCTGGGATAGGCTAAGTGAATGAAACAAAATTGATTGAATTAGACTTGTACTCTTGTGATATTCAGTTTGAAGAAAGTATTAAAAAAAGATTTTTGTGAGTTTCATAATCTTTCTCCTGTTCCTTTTTCGAACCAGGAACGTGGTTGCTGTACCTCCCTTGCACCTGGAGTATCGCCATGGCAGCCCATCCGGGCCACTTCCCAGACCTGTACATGCTGGGTGTGTTTGGACTGGGAGCTCTGCTGATGAGAGGAGCAGGCTGTACAATCAATGACATGTGGGATAAGGACTATGACAAGGCTGTAAGTTTACTCATGTGAACACGGAGGAGGATGAGAGAGAAGGAAGAATTAGGTGGAGGAGGAGAATTAAGGGAAAGGAAAAGAAGGATTATGATAAGGCTGTAAGTTCACTCATTGAATGTGAACACGGAGGAGGAGAGAGAGAGAGAAGGAATGATTAGGTGGAGGAGGATAAGGTAAAGGAGAAGGAGAAGGACTATGATAAGGCTGTAAGTTCACTCATTGAATGTGAACATGAAGGAGGATGAGAGAGAGAGGGGGGGGGGGAGAGAGAGAGAGAGAGAGAGAGAGAGAGAGAGAGAGAGAGAGAGAGAGGATAAAATACTAGGTGGAATGGAAGAAGGAAAAAGAGAAGGTGGAGGGGAAGGAGGAGGTGGTGGAAATGGTAGATGAGGAAAAGAAAGGGAAGAGCTATTCAGAGCTTAAAATGGAGTGAGAAAAAAAAATTGGCAAGAAGAATGTGGGAGAAGGTGTACATAACCAGTATTCAAGAGAGCCTTACTGAGAGTAGGAGAGGGAAGAGAAAGAGGGGGGGGGGGGGGGAGGAGGAGAACAGGAAGAGTAGAAGGAGAGAGAGGGGCATGAAGTGGAGAGGTGGGAAAGGAAAGGAAGAAGATGGAGGAATGAAAGGCGATGCAACATCAACAAGTTAAAGAGGAGGAGACCAATGAGAACTGATGAGTAGAAAAGGAGGAGGGGAGAAGAGAAGAAGAGGATCTAAGAGGGAGGAGGGCAAAAAAAGAAGCACCTTGGAGTATATATGATGATTCAGCCTACATTTGTGTCTTCTCTTGTCGTCCCAGGTTGAGAGAACCAAGGTACGTCCCTTAGCTGCTGGAGAGCTGAGCCGCTTTCAGGCGCTGGGCTTCCTGGCCTGCCAATTGTCTGCTGCCCTCGCCATTCTCCTGTCATTCAACTGGTACAGGTCAGTGAGTCCCTATGGAACTGCTCAAACATCTGTGTTACAGTAAAACTGGTAATTTTCGCAAAACAATTATTTTCACGCTTTTCGCACAACACAGAGCAAGCACGAATTCAATATCACTGCATATATTTTAAAACCATCTTGCTTTCTTTAGCAGGCAAGACATGATCAAGGTTTTCAAAACACAAATAACTCCCTTATTATGATATGTCTGAATTTTCTCAAACCTATTTTCACTTATCTGTTTCTTTAATGTTCCTTCTTGTATTCAGGTGAACTTATTGTATTAGAGGTGTTAAATTCCTCTTTAAATGGCCATCCAATGGATTAGTTAACAGGTTTGAAGAAACACACACCCTAATGATTCTCAAGAAGAGCAGTTTTTTTTTAGTATCATGATTTGTACATTTTATATATGTGCACTTATTTTTATCTAATGATGTCCATCTGGCAAGCACACACATAGTGCTATTATTTCCCTGAAGATACAATGTCCTTAAAATATTTTATCTTTGGTATTCCAAAAAATATTTTAGGAAGATTTTTACCAATATTAATGAGCGCATGCACTGCGCTCCTATCCCAGAGACAGCCAGTAATAAACGTCCTTTCATGTCTTTTGCATACATTAGCACCATTAGGCTGATGGTGTGATGTCATGAAACTGAAAGGGACATTGCGCATCAATGTCTATCAGCGCGCCTTATTGCATTTGATGCGCCCATGTGCAAAAAGTTGAATGCGCGAATTATTTTTTGCACGTAATGCTATGGGCCTATGAGCTCGGAGGCTCATTTACATAAAAATTTTATCTCTGGCTCATTTGAATAAAAAAATTATCTTTTATTGTAAGTTGGCTTTTCGGAATACCAAAAGATAAAATTTTTCCAAAGTCCCTGAGATACAATAAAATTTTTTCCTAAGTTCGTTTTCGGAATACCACCCCAGGTATGAAGAAGCATCACTAAGAACAGGAAGAAGAGCTTCATGTCCATATGCCTGCTAGCAGGAAGGACCACACGGTTTCAGCAAAGTTAGGTAAATAACACTTTGTTTCTTTCTTTGCATGTCCTTGCAGTGTTGCTCTAGGGGCGTCATCCATGGTGCTGGTGGTGACCTACCCTCTCATGAAGAGAATCACATACTGGCCCCAAGCTGTCTTGGGTAGGAACAACACATTCATTTACCTGTGCTTTCCTGAGCCTACATATGTGCGGGCTGGCTTTTTTTCCACTCAGATACCTAGCAGTAGGACTCCCATCAAATCTGTTGTTTGGACAATAGACGACAGGCTATGAATAAAATTCAAATACCTTATAGGACACAATTAAGCTACATCCTTAAAGTTACTGAAGTTCCATGGCAAATGTTGACATCCTCACCAGACCAGGGTTGAAAAAGCCAGAAAATCTCACTGTGAGCAACAGGTTAAGGTTGGAAATGAGGTATCTGAAAAAGAATTGTCATATTTTCTGTTACACTTTTATCACTTTTTCAAAATAATGTTTATTCAGATGCTCTTTATATCATCACTTTAATTTACTAAATTTTGTATGAATGGGATTTTAAATACCCATTTTTCAACATATTTCCTGACTAGAAGTACTTATTTTCTGAATGGGAAGTGATTAAAACCATGTTTGATTAGCTTATTTAATTTATTTAATTTTGTATGAGAATGGGACTTACATTTTCAACACTTTTCCTGGCTGGAAGTACTTATTTTTACGCAGGAAGTGGTTAATACCATGTTTATTCAGCTCATAAAATTAACAAAATAAACAAACATAAAACCAAGGCTTATAGTTTTAAAAACTACGGGGACTTCACTTGTGAGCTACTCGGCTGTAAGTTGGGTAGCTCAGCATAGCTCAGTGTGTTATAAATCCCTTACGTCACTCATTTCCTCTCCTCTCCTCTATCGACAGGTCTGACGTTCAACTGGGGTGCTATGCTTGGGTGGGCAGCAATCCACGGGTCATGTGACTGGGGCGTGGTCCTGCCCCTCTACATGGCGGGCGTGTCTTGGACCCTGGTCTACGACACCATATATGGGCATCAGGTGGGTGTGATCGTAATACTCTGACACCAGAGCCAAAGTCCGAAGCTGTTGTTGTTCTTGTCGTTTTTCTCTTCTTTTTGTGTTGTTTTATTTCGCGGGAGGGGAGCTCATGGAATGCATATGTTCCACTTTTAACAGTGGGGGAAAACGAGAAACCAGAAAACTAGAAAAAGAACATTGGGTCATGCATGATATACAAGAAAGTTAATGGTCAGGAATCTAAACCAGTCGTAATAATAATAATGATAAGAAATATAATAATAGTTGAAATAATTGTCCAAATCCTAAACATCTGATTTGTCTGACTTTTCTCAATTTCCTTGCGAATTTTGCTACTTTGATGGAATTCAGCTTATCTGCATTCTCTTTTTATATCATTCATTTTGTTTCCAGGACAAGAAAGATGACCTGGTGCTTGGCCTAAAGTCCACCTCCATCCTGCTGGGAGAGAGGACCAAGCCCTGGTTGACTGGCTTTGGGTCTGTGATGGTCGGAGGCCTGGTCCTAGCTGGCATTAACGCAGACCAGACAACACCTTACTACCTGGCTGTAGGGTTGACTGCTGCACAGCTAGCTAGTCAGGTACAGTGGCATCAGAGCTAACAAGACTAAGGGACTATTGATACAATTGGTTTGGGTCTGTGATTGTCAATGGCCTATTCCTAGCTGGTATCAACGCAGACCAAACAACACCTTACTACCTGGCTGTAGGGCTGACTACAGCACAGCTAGCTAGTCAGGTAACAGTAGCATCAGAGCTGTCATGAAAAAGGGAACTATAGATACATTTGTTCTGGGTCTATGATTGTTGAAGTCTAGTCCTACATGTAGCTGACATAAACGTAGACCAGACAACACCTTACTACCTGGCTGTAGGGCTGACTGCAGCACAGCTAGCTCGTCAGGTATAGAACAATCAAAGCTAACAAGAAGGGAACTATTGATACAATTGGTTTGGGTCTATAATGGTCCTGGTCCTAGCTAGTTCTGATGGATATATCTGTCTATCAAGGTGAATGCATATGCCACAACCTCCCATTACTACACTAACTTGAGTTTGAGCATATATACATAATGAGTAAAAAGAGTTATA
The DNA here is from genome assembly GCA_963669155.1 of Arbacia lixula. Lineage (NCBI taxonomy): Eukaryota > Metazoa > Echinodermata > Echinoidea > Arbacioida > Arbaciidae > Arbacia > Arbacia lixula. The sequence continues at coordinate 18,610,123 of OZ022582.1, read as the reverse complement.
TCCTTGTTGCATTATTATTCAAACATATCATTTGGTTAGTACTAGAACTGTCTAGAAGTGATATGGAAAATAAGATTTAGTCTAATAAGATGCTTGGCGATTCATAATACATTTCCTTTAAATTGAATGGTTAAAACTAGACTGAACTTCATTTCTTCCATCCCTCTCAGATCTGGACTGTGGATATTCACAATCCTGAGGATTGCTGGAATAAGTTTCGCTCCAACAAGCGGCTGGGACTCATCATCTTGGCTGGCATTGTGGCAGGAACCCTCGCTAAGACCCAACCAGGAGATGACAAGACGAAAGAGGAAGATGGACAGACAGAAAGACAGACCAGATGGTGAACAAAGACTAGGAGACATCATCTTGGCTGGCATCGTGGCAGGGACTCTCACTAAGACCCAACCAGGGCCCCGTAACATAAAACTCTACGATTCATCGTACGATCGATTGATTGATTGTAGAACCACTAAATCGATTGAAAAATAGCGATTAATCGCTAACCTTTCTTTATGTTACGGGGCCCAGGAGATGACAAGACGAGAGATGGGGATGGACAGACAGACAGACAGACAGACAGATAGACAAGCTGATGAGCAAAGACGGACACATCATTTTGGCTGGCATCGTGGCAGGGACTCTCACTAAGACCCAACCAGAAGATGACAAGAAGAGAGAGAAGGATGGACACACAAGCTGATGAGCAAAGACTGGGGGACATCATCTTGGCTGACATCGTGGCAGGGACCCTCACTAAGACCCAACCAGAAGATGACAAGACGAGGGAAATGAAAATGAAAGGATGAAAATGCTCTCAAACCCGTCATTCTTATCAACATCAAAAATTACAATGCAAACAGCAACCACATGCATTGATGGAAATATGCTCGACTTTTGATACACTTCCAGGCTTTGCAACAGGCTGGTTGTTGTCAAACTAATTTGTCATTTTCACTGGAACTTATGGTAGCAGGAACATTGACCAAGTTACATTTCAATAAGTACATCAATTGTTAAGCCAGCTTTTTATTCTGAGCCCTGTTTTTTTTTTAATTTTTTTTATTATAGCATGTTTGCAGAAGAACCTTGGCCTTAGCATGGGAAAAATTGTACCAAAAAAAAATGTCCCAAAGATGGGGAGAGATGAGAAAAGTACCAGTGGAAGTGAGGTGACAATACATAATTGCATTAGAAAACCCCATCATAATACATTAAGATAATGGTCTCAAAAAGTGCAATTATTTTGGTTCTCACTGTCAAATGTGTATTTAAGGTGTTCAAATAATAAAATTGAATTTAAAGTCTTTGTTGTCTGTGGTGATGTCAGAAAGAAGCCTGATAGATTTAATGATTATAATTGATGCATTTACCATCATACAGACCCATATTTGATAAACTTATCACTGATTATATGTTCTGTGATCATGAGAACAAAATTACATGCAATGATGATTGATAACGAATACTTGTCTGTTTGAATTGAAGTGGTGCCTAAACAGGTGTTCAGTAATTTTTAGGGTAAAATGATTTTAGCCAAGTTTCTGTCCAATCAATTCATATCATCTCAAGATTGGGTCTTAGATTTTGTTTATGATGAAAGTTTCTAAAGAAAGGTGCAATATATCTACACAAAGTCTTCAAGTTAAGGAAACAAACTCAAATACAGTGAATAAGAAGTCTTGTATAAATGAAGACTTCAATACCCACCCATGGCAGTTCAAGACATGTGGATCAAGTGTAGCTTTGGTTACTGTCACGACATACCAGTATGTAAGCTACATGTAGCCCATATATGCATGTTTCAGCAGTCAGCTCTATTGTGGAGAGAATTTGGTCTCATCGGCCTATATTTTTACGCAAACAGTGTACTATACCTGTATTAACTTAGTGAGACGCCATGTGAAATGTTATTGATTCATTATAATTGATATTGTCCTTGAAATCACTATGGTATATTGGAGTTTGTCTACATAATGGTTACAACAAATAATTGAAATCACCCACTGTTTTGATTCTGTGAGAAAATCAATAATGTTGTGACTGCATCAGATGGATTAATTTCGCGCCCCATGAAGTCAGTCCAGGACCCTGTTGCATAAAACTTGCCATTGGTAACTCTGCCATCAATGGTTACTACCATGGTAACATCGCTGAGCAGCCAGTCAAATGCAAGGTTGGTACAGAAGTTGCCATTGATAGCAAAGTTACCATTAATGGTAAGTTTTATGCAACAGGGCGAAGGTCCATTGTTTGTGTTAAACCTCTGTTTAGAAGTCTATATTCCACGACAGTGGTACTGTAAATTAATTTTCTGTTCGCATGTTTGTCCTTCCATGTGATGTCTATGTGGTCATATTAAGGATTTTACTGGGCAGTGTAAGCATGATTTGGGTCATGCTCTGTATACTAGTAATGTGCCATACAATGCAGTCATGCTTGGGAAGCGTGGATATGTAATGATTAGAATGGTTTCATGAATGACTCATCAGGAAGATTAAAACTGAAATGGGAAATAATGAGATTTGTGAAAACAGTGATCTTGCTGTGAAAAGTCACTTTTTTATGCCTCCGCCACGAAGTGGCCGGAGGCATTATGTTTTCGGGTTGTCCGTCCGTCCGTCCGTCCCGAATCCGTTTTGGAAATATCTTGAGAACCGTTAAGCAGATTTGCTTCAAACTTGGTAAATGTATGTATTGCATTAAACTAATGAAGTGCGTAAAATTGGGGTCAAATCTGATTGAGGTCAAAGGTCAAAGGTCAATGAACTCTGTAAAAATTGCCCAAAATTGACCTTTTTCACAATTAATCCAAATCCAAGGATGCAATTCTTATTAAACATGGTACAAAGATGGATCACTACTTGGGGATAGACTGGTAACATTTTTGGTAAAATTCATGAAAGGTCAGAGGTCAAAGGTCAATGAAATCTGTGAAAATTTGCCAAAAATTGGCCTTTTTCACAATAAATCCAAATCCATGGATGCAATTCTTATTAAACATGGTTCAAAGATAGATGACTATTTGGGGATAGACTGGTGACATTTTTGGTAAATTCCTGAAAGTTCAGAGGTCAAAGGTCAATGAACTTTGCCAAAATTTGCTAGAAATTGCCACAAACTTTAAATTTTTCACAATAAATCCAAATCCAATGGTGCAATTCCAACCAAACATAGTGAAACAATGGATCACTTCTTGGGGTTAGACTGGTGACATTGTTGGTGAAATTGCTGGAAGGTCAGAGGTCAAAGGTCAATGAACTTTGCAAAAAATTAATATTTTTCACAATGAACCCAAATCCAAATCCAATGGCGCAATTCTAACCAAACATGGTACAGAGATGCATCACTTCATGGAGGTAAACTGGTGAAAGTTTGGGTAAAATTCATGGGAATTCAAAGGTCAAAGGTCAATGAACTTTGCCAAAAATTAGCTAAAAATTGCCCCCAAAGTGATAATTTTCAAAATTATCAAAATCCAATGATGCAATACCAACCAAATATGGTGCAAAGATGGATCACTACTTGGGGGTAGACTGCATTGACATTTTTGGTGAAATTTCTCAAAGGTCAGAGATCAAAGGTCAATGAACTTTGCCAGACTTGGCTAAAAATTGCCCCCAAATAGATATTTTTAACAGTGAATCCAATACTAATGATCCAATTCAAACCAAACATAGTACAGAGATGTATTACATGGAGGTAGACTGGTGAAGTTTGGGTAAAATTCCTGAAAGGTCAAAGATCAATGAACTTCACCCAAAAATTGGCTAATTTTAAACAAACTTGATACAAGGATGGATTTAGACAGACTGGTTAGATTGGAAGTCAAAGAGGTAAGAGGTCAAAAGTCATTGAACATTGCCAAACTTGGCTAAACTTGGAAAAACATAATGTGATATTTTCATTTCATAAAGGAGCAATGGTACATTGCCCACGAAACATACACATTTTCTGAGAATAGCAAAGAGGCGGAGGCATATTTATCGACTGCGTGGCAGTCAAATTGCTCTAGTTTACTTTCTTCTTTGCATACGCACATACATACAGGGGGGATGTGTCACCAAGATGTGCATGAGCTACACACAATTTTACGCACGACTGGTGACCCGTTCTTGGGTGCCAATTCAGATTGTCATCTCAATGGATTTTTATTCCCATCAGCTGAAGTTGAAATCTGATCTTTGTGGATAAAATTCTTGTTGTGAACAAGCATCTGAATACAAACTTAATCAAAATTTGTCAAATTTGATTAGGATTGTAAGAAATTCACTCCCACTATGTTCAAACAGGAACAAATAACTTGAAAGGTCACCAGTCGTGCATAAAGTCATACATAACTTACGCACATCTTGGAGAAATGGGGCCCAGATTCCCACCCATCCACCCCCCTCCCCACACACACACACACACACCTGTCCCTCTTCTTTAATAAGAAGTCCAGATACATAATGTAGTACATTCACATATTGTCTCTGGCAAAAAATCACTAATTTCTTCTGCTCCTGTACATATCAAGTTCTTCCCAAAGTTACCAAATGAATGTTCTTGTAATGTAGGTTAGAACTCTTTACCAAACAACTTAAAAAGAAAAACTCCAACACTCAAAATGTAGAATATCTTTATTTATTAATGCATTATGCAGACATTCACAACGTCATTAGTACATTCAATAATTATGATGAGAGTACATAGCATTCAAAATTCATAGTTAACAAAAATAAATGTACACAGAAAAAACAAATTCCATATGGAGTCACTCACGAATATGAAATTAAACTTTACTTTGAATATATTTGTTACAAAACATCTTTCTTGATTCTCAAGCCCCTCACAACACACACAACACATCTCCTCTCCTCTCTGTTAGTACAAATATAATTTCAAAGGTCAAAATTGTAAACATTCAATGTCAAAATCCAATCCAACAACAGGAGTACTCGAATCACTACTACATCTATCTTGATGTATTCAAATTTACCTACTTCTGACATTTTGTCAATAACATTGATCATTCAACATGATGATGCTAAAGCAAAATGACCTCATCCACAATGCAGCACTAGCACATACATGCATGTTGTCACATAAACATTACATACAACAACAAAACGAGAAGACAACACCAATTAGGAGGATGCTGGGAAGTAAACTACAGACCTAAATGTATGTTCTTTGACAAGAAGAAAAACAATGGACACTGTGCCATGCCACCATAGGCTACTTCTATTCATTTGAAGGGGGAATTAAAGATGGCACGTCCCTTTTACAAACATCTGCAAAATTCATGAAAGTTTGCACATATTTATCACGTATCTTTGGGTTACCAACTGTGAAGTTTCAAGGTCAGAGGTACTATAACTTCCGTAGAATAAATGAAAATCTAACTAGTTTCAACAGAGATTTGACTATTTTCGTGGTACGAAAAAAGAAAGCTCAATCAATTATCGAAGATTATTTCCTCAAAAACGAATATTACGCTTTGTTGATTCCAGGGAAAGTTTATATAGCCACTCTCTCTCAAATGATGACAAAGTCAGGAACTTTCAGAATTAGGTACATGCAAAAGGGACGGGCTACCTTTAAGAAGATAGCCAAATAATTGAGAAAAATCAAACATATCATAAGGAAGTTATTTGTGTTCGGAAAAAAACTTCATCACTAGCCCTGGTAATTTGGTCTGTAAATTGAGGCTAGGGAAGTGACACACTGAGTATTCGCTTGTGTATGCATATGGTACGCAAGAACAAATGACAATTCGATTCAATATGTCATTTCAGACCAATTGAGTGCCCATGAAGGTTAGTGATTGGGAATCAGTGCTAGGAATCAAGTTTTACAAAAAAAATAATCACAAACTCCTTGCATTACAGGTATGTCTGCTTTTCCCACCCTTTTACCAATCTGTTTTTCTCATTTTTCAGGTTTCCATTCTCCTTTTAAACAGGGATTTTATCTTTGTCCTTTCTAAAATATTCTAATGTGCCGTGAATTCTTCATTTTTGACATGATAGAGACAAATCGTATTGAGCAGAATAAACCTTCTTGCTTTTTCCTATCAAAATAATTCAGTGTGATTGGTAAACTGCAGCAATTTGTCCTTTTCTCAGTTTCTCTGACTCTGCTTTCCGTAGGATATCTCATTTATTTTTTGCTCAAATGAAAATGATTTACAAAACATATCTTTACCAAAAGAGATCCCAAATCCACCAGGATATCACAATGCAAGGCACTCCATAACATAACGTGTCTACTGTACAAAACAGGAAAACTTAGATGGTGCTACTATGATTATACTACATAAAGGACCCCCTGAGTACATACCAAGCATTGAATAGATCAAAACATTAACGGTAAACAACATTATCTTTGACTGCTGTCAGAGCATTATCAACTACAAAGAAACATAAAGAAACACACCCCTGAGTTACATTAAATAAGCCAAACATATATCTAGTCATACAATCATTGTCTTTAAGTTTCCTTTCAAATGTTATCAAAGTTCATACAAACTGAATAACTGAATAACTATATGATAGATGAATTTTCACCAATATCGTCACATCTTTGTCCCTTGAAGAAATATATTCAGCCTTTACATTGAAAGTTTGTTCTATTACATTGTATTGAGCAAGTTCTGGAAAGTTCATAAATATCAGTAAGCCAAGCTTTTCAAAGTTACATGGAAAAATCAAATCATACCCTAAATTATATTGATGAAAAATGTATGGTACTCCCAAGAAATCCAAACCTGTCCTCTTTACATGTTGTATTTCCACATTTGAAAAAAGATCCCTAAAAACAAAAGAAAATAACAATTTTTTGTGTCATTGCCCCACAAATATAGATGTACGGTAATGGTAAAGTTGGTTTATTTTAACGCACCTTGCAGCTGATGGTCAAAGCCGTCTAGAACCAGAGTATAGCAGTACAGGACATAAACACAGCAAAAACATTCTCGGCAAGAAATGCATGTGTGTATCTGTCTAAAGTGCATTTAAATATACGCAAATATCAGAACTACTCTGTATTAAGTCACTAACTATCACATAAGAGGAAAGTACAAAGACTGTATAATAACTCGTCACAGAGATTGTCTGGGAGATGATGGAAGTACATAAACATCTACTATGGTAACAAGATGATATATGCACAATGCAACAGGAGAGCAAACATGTGGTCCCTTGTAAGAAGGCTTTGTACAGAATCTAAATTACGGGGCTGCACCTGTCTGTAATCTAAAGCACAGTACGTTATTGCTCAATAGAATCTTAACCGCATCCCATGCACAATCTTCCCTGTTTTATGGGGAGATCGCAGGATATCGTCAGGTTTTTAATATGAGCAATACGGACTAGTACATATGCTCCTCTATGTGTATACCAACTTCCAATAACGCCTGTGAGGTTGACAAGCGGCCATATTCATGAATCCTTACTAGCCTACCAGTAGAAAATTCTTAAAAATGCTGGTGACTGAATGCATTCAAGCAACTAACCAGGCTTAAATGTTCTTTGAATGTGTTTCCATGGTGAGAGCATATTAATTGATACTGTTTAGAAGAAAGTAAAACTTTTGGTAACCCCAAGTGGTAGTATTCTTTCAAGATATTTGACCCACTTATGAGAAAAGAAGGATTGAGATGAGAAGAGTTCAATTTGTATATTTTTTTTTATAAACTTACATAAAACTGTTTTTAGCTTTAGATTATGGTTTTTAAACAGAAAATAAATGAGATGAAATGAAAGTTGAAGGAGAGGGTGGTGTTGAGAGTTGTGAACCAGTCACAAAGTAGTTATGCAGAATAAAAAGTCTTATCAACTAGGCTTTTCATAAACATGGCCCCTGCTGTGACTTCGATGCACACGTACAAGTTGAGGTTCCTTTGTAGTTACATTTGCCGCTAGTTCATATACTCTATACATGAATACAATTGGGCAATTAATGACAAAGTCTTGGTTATCAATACTACCTATACTACCCTTCTATACACTGAATATCGTATGCCTCGCACACATTGCTTGAATACAATGCTGAATACATTGTCAACAAAAATAAAACATTCACTATAAATACTACAAAAAGGCTTTATATACAGTCAATACATATGCTAAAAAAGGGACCTGAAAGGGAAAAACATACAAAAAGCTCCAGATATACATTATATTCATCCATGTACACACATGTATCATGTCTGTACATATACCTTTGGTGGGATATTAGTAGAGGAATAACGATCATTACATAACTCTCCAGGACATGTCATATAACTTTTCTTATGAACAAGACATACAGGCGTGTACTAAAGACAATACATACAATACACATCAGAACAGATGATGGGGCTGGCAAATTACTGTTGAAAAAACACATTACATCATTAATCAAACAAAAAGTGTTATGCATAACCTCCATCTTGAATACACCAGCACTGCACTTATTCATTGTATTTCAAGATGCACATTGCAGTTATTTTTCTGCTATATTTTAATATGATTTGGAATGGTTTATTAAGTTAAAAGCTAGTCTGATATCGTGAATTGTGACCTTTGAATGATAATTTTAAAAAAAAACAAGTTCAGTACACATATATTAAAAATAAAGTAACAATTTCATATTGGCTTCAGAAACAGGTAGATACCTACGGCAGGGTTTCCTTTGACACTTTTTTTGTTATAACTCCAATGACACAACTTGCCACAGTATCATACTAGTACATGTAGACAAAACATACAAGGTAGGACAGCTTTTCCTTTGACACTTCTTTGTTATAACTCCTATGACACAACTTGATGCACTAACATACTGGTACATGGAGACAAAACACACAAAGGTAGGACAGCTTTTCCTTTGACACTCTTTGTTATAACTCATACCATACCTGTCGACAGAAAAAAACCCACACACAGCCAACATAGCTTTTCGTTTGACACTGCTTTGAAATAACTCCAATGACATGACTTGCTGCAGTAACATACTGGTACATGTAGACAGAACTCACAAAGATAGGACAATTTTTTCCTTTTATACTTTTTGTTATAACTCAAACCATGCCTGTAGTGTAGAATGACAAAAACACACAAAGCTGAGACAGCTTTTCCTTTGACACTTCTTTGCAATAACTCCAATGACAGACTTGCCGTAGTAACATACTAGTACATGTAGACAGAACATACAAAGGTAGGACAGCTTTTCCTTTGACATTCTTTGTTGCAACTCACATGATATAACTTGCTGCATTACCAGAATGACAACAACACACACAAAGAAAGTACATCAGTTTTTCCTTTGTCACTTTTTGTTACATGTTCAACTACAATGCCATGACTCACTACTGTAACATAGAGACAAAACACACCTCCCAGTGCATCTATTAGCACAAAGCAAATATCTGGGGCTGAGAGATAAACTATGGTGACGATTCTGTGGCTAAAATTTGATGCATACAGTAGCCGCCTACAAACAGTATCTGAAAGCCTTGAGAAGAAATCCAAGTCTCAAAGCTTTTACATTGATATCAGCCGCCTGCAGGTACGTGTAGTTTAAATTTCCCTAAAATTCGATTTTGGAACTATTGGTATTCAAAGCCCTACGCTCCTAAAACCAAGCAAAGATGAAACAAGACACAATGAACTATTACACCTACCGGTATATTAAGTCTTAACCTGCCGCTGTAGTATTTTAGCGACAAAGGGGTAGCGTGCCGCTGTCGCAAATTTGCGACCAAATGGTAATAGAGAAAACTGCAATAGAGAAAACCTCCGGCACAGAGGGGTTTTACCCCCGGCAAGTTAAGAGTTAAGAAGAGTCTGGTTTTCACAATGACCTTTTTATGCATTTCAGGGGCCCTCAGTCTTGTGTATTCTTTTAAATGGGCCAAATATTTATTTGTGGTCTGCAAATGGTAGACAATTTTTGTTTTAATAGAGGTGGAACACTGTAACACAACCACAGAGTAAAATCAAGTCTGTCCAGCAATGATTGTCTCGAAGTCATAGGCTACGGTGCATTTAGACTGAGGAATCAGTATTTCTGCATGTCCCATCAACCGTGATTTGGACTTAATTCTCCTCTCTACACACACAAAAACAAACATCACATCACATGAGGAACAGAAATATGAAGTTCTTTGGTATAACCGTTATAGGGAGCGTATAGTCTTCATTCATGGAGTACACACTGTGCACTGGCCTACACTGATCAGCACTGTGAGCAAGAGTGGTTAACCCTGTCAGTACCTAAGGTATATGGCATGTGTATAAAGTCAACAGGCTTTTTCTGGCTAGGGACTGACAGTGTTAAGCAATCAAAACTTTATAGAAATATTGGTGTGATGATTTTGAGCAGTCCAATCCAAGGCAAATCCACACAATATACACATATATACGTGGATGTAGCACTAAATTGTTGCCCAAGGGCCAGCAAATGTATTCATCTGAATCCCACATGAATGTAGGCTATATGCTCCCTTTAAACATAGGAAAATTATATGAGTGTTACATGATACATGGAAAGTCAGAATGTTCTACGCAAGCTGGCAGTGCTACAAAGAATGTCTTTCTACCCTATGTTGCCTCTCCAGTACATGCAGCAACGGCAAAACACTTGCATTTGCAACATGTACCATTAATGCAGTGTTTTTTCCAAATAAATATGAATCTGCCAAGGTTTTGAAGACTCCTCCTGGCTTATACAATGAGAGCTCTGATCTACCTGTGTGTCTGAGTGAGAGTATCATGACATTACCATAGCATTACTTTGTGATCTTTATATATATATATTTCATCAAACATTGGAATACAAGTAATGCTGCTTGAATCGGCGCAACATGTTTGTAAAAATTGGCGACGTCCTATGAATACAAGAGGTACTGTTTACTGAGACTGTCATAAATCACTCGCCCACACAAAGAAGAATAAAATGAAGCATTACATGTACATGATTCAACTTTGATATATAATTCATGAAAACTTCTTAAAACATGATCTCTTATCATAAAATCCTTGATAAATTTCTGTTGAAAGGGGGAACAGTTTGGAAGATGATATTAAATTCATCTCCACTCTAAAAGACAGTAAAAACAATGGCCCACATTCATAAAAGACTTTCAGATGCAGACGCGTGGTTTAAAGAAAATTTTGTGGCGTATAAGCAAATAAGTGTGCTGGATTTAGATCGTACCTTTCGAACACATCCAATAACGATAATGTTCCACGTAGGGTGCTAAATTCACAAAGTCATTATGGTTTAGGCCACGGTTTATCTAAATTAATTTAATTAAGCCTTGGTCTAAACATAGTCAAAACTTTATTATAAGACAGGTTAAAGAATGTAACCAATAGGAATCCTGTATGCGAGTCACTTGATTAGGCATTAATTTTACTAATTATTCCAGCCGTGCAGTTCTTGTGCAGCACTGTGCTATTTTCATGCAGCATTTCCCTTTTGTGTGTAAACTCTATGCAAGCTAAGTTGCTCTGGGCCGATTGATCCAGCGCGCGGTGTATGTGCACGTGCACGCAAGCTAGCTGCTACATGAGTTGGTATTTAAATTAGACATCCGTGGAAGCAGCAATTAGAATTCTTCGTAGTGTAAACTCTTGCAATATGGGAGATGCACCGAAATCTTCAAGGTAGCGGTAGACCGAAGTGTAATAGCCTTTATATTCAGACCTGTCTTATAAAACAAATAATGCATAGTTTTAACGTTCGTGACGTTGAGGCGGTGCGGCGCACAGTAAACACCCTCTTACTGTGCACTGCATGGCCCCAATGCACTCACAACTGTGCATTAGATGTATATCAAATAGCTTGAATATAGCACCCTACAAGGGAAATTGGCATTCATTATTGGACCTTTCCGAAATGTCTGCTCTAAATCAAGCACAATTATTTGCTCATATGCCACAATTTTTGCTTAAACCGTGGTTTAAAATCTAAAACTCCTGTGTGAATTTGGGCCAATGAGTCTACCATCTGCACAATGACTCGTAATTCAGTCACAAGCCATATTTGTCTACTCTTCCCATTACAATAATTATTAAGCAGTAAATGTAAAATGTCAGGAGAGAAGAGACAGAATCAGACTAGATTTCCCAGGTTACTGTTTGTTCCACAAGAGTTTTAGACTTCTGACTCCTTCCTACTGGCATTGAAACTATGGATAACCTACGTGTACATGCATATAATGATTATGTCTACATACTTGCTAGAGAAGACCTAACAACAACTTTGCTTTGTGAGCCAACTCTACTACAATCATCCCCTCCACTGTCTTTGGTCTCCTATCAGGCACATTCTCTTGCATATCATCTCCAAATATCTCATCATTTCACTCTTTATCTCCTGCATAACAAAACAGTAGTTCTTTTTTCAATCATTAAATTTGTTTTCCCCTTTTTACTTCTTTCCAGTGAAAGTCTTACTTGAGTGATGTGATTTGGAATCAGAAGCCGGCAAAGCAATGGACATAATGTAGTGACATCACTTTCGTACTCTATGTTGTTAACGTGCATCGATTTAATCAGTGCATGAACAAGTTAAGTACGAATTTCAATCCCAGACATTTAAAGGGCATATACTGTACTGGGAAGGCAAAGAAGCCTTCAAAAGATGATCGTGAGCATTCATCTTGCCTATGGTCTTAAATTCTTATATTGTCCATTTTAGAAGCATGCTGAAAGTTATTTTCCCTCAAATGATCCCCATTTGGAGTAATCAATGATTAATGATTAAATCCTCAAAATGTTCGGCCCGAACATTTTGAGGATTTAATCACTCATTGCTTCAAATGTACATCATTTGAGGGAAAATAACTTTTAGCAAGCTTCTAAAATGGACAATACATGAATTTAAAACCATTGGCAAGAAGATTGCTAAGAATTACCTTTAGAAGGCTTTTTTGCCTTCCCAGTACAGTATATGCCCTCTAAGGTGAGCATGGAGGTTATATGTACTGCCTTAACATGAGCTGCTACATGTAGGTATAGAGTACCAACCAAAGTGCTGCCGTCATATGAACATATTGTCAAGACAAATGGCTCTAAACAAACTCACTCTAGTGAGAGGTTTAGCTGTCCGATATTGTTTATCGGGCTAGTGTCCGGCATTCCCAATAAGCCAGTTCGTAATTACAATTTGCGCATGAGCAGATGAAGGTCATAGTGACCAAACCTGCTTGTTGGTTTTTAAATCACTGAGATAAGCATCATCATTAATAAGTTATTTTAGAATATGCTTGTTATCCAATTTATAAAAGAACACCAAGGTGTTCAATCATGGGGTATTTGACAACAGGCCAAACGACAACAATTAGTTTACAATAAACAATGTAATAGAAGCTTTCCCAATTGTTCACAGACCGTAGCCTACTATTCTTGTCACCTGTTTTGAGATGGTTCCTTTATTAGAGATTGAATATCGCAAATTGCTATGTCGGGTAAGCACATTACGTAATATCTCCTTTTGAAATGATATATTAATCAACTGCTTATCCTAATGAAAAAGGGAAAGGTCATAGTGACCAAACTTGCTCCAGAGCTAACTACGAACTGGTGTATTACAGTCCCTGTTGTGATCACCGTTGCTTGCTCTACCTGTATTGTTTAGAGCCAGTTGTCTTGACAATAGTGCTCAAATGACGTCACACTTCGGTACTATATCGCTGTAAAATGCAGACGACAGACAGATTCACTTTCATATTCGAATTGAACACACCTCTCTCTGTCATCCTAGGAACAGGGCATTTACACACCTGCCTTACATACATGTACATCATGTTCTCTTTTGAGCAGGAAGACAAGCATGCAGTTTGCATACAAAAGTTGTTGCCATGCCAGACAAATCTCTGACAAGCATGCCTAGTTGTCAATGGTAACTTCTGCGAAACATGTTTGCCTTAAACTTGAATATGTTAGTGAGCCGATCTATTGTAGTAATCAAATGTTTGTGTGAACATTTGAGAGACGATAGGCTAGCTACACTGTACACATTGATACAGTCACATGTTAGTTAGCCTGCATTCCAGGCTATAAGATGTATGTCCCCAAATTCCTGCTTTTCAATCATCTCGCAAACAGTCCGTCCTGGTTATTCAAAAGTTTCACAAGAATGTCTCTGAATGATTACGAGACAAACTGTGACATGTTAAGAATATACTGGAACACCAAATATTCCCCCTAAATGGTAGATAAAAGTTTAGACACCAAGAAAGCAAGACTCTATTCGTACATTCTTACATTTTTGCCACACAAGGTGATAATTACACTGCCAGTAACATTGTTCATTGATATCTATGCTGCACAATAGTCTCGTTTCAAGATGTATTCATATCTTACTGCAGCATACTAGGTGATGATTCCATAATCATCATTGATGCCTTGCAAATGTGGCTGGTGGGACGTATGCCTCCAATCGATCCATGAACTTTGCAAAGTTAATCCAAAAAGGAATAGAAAATTCACACATTTCTAAGCACAGACGGCTGGAACCTTATCCGTGCGAAGTTTGTTTTCCCGTTAGTGTGTACCGCTCGGCACCAAGAATCGATGTCAGTCGGTCCTCAACTCAATAACAAGCACAAACAATCTCTGTGAGTTCTATTTAACGTGCTTGTTTCTTACAAGGTGAGATGCCACAAAGCTTGCTGGGAAAATGCAGAGAATTGCTTGATGTTAGCAGCAAACAGGCAACTTCTCAGCTCAAATGCCTGCTTTGTGTTTGATGTTTCTTGCACAATCAGAAAAGTTCCACAGAGCTATCAAGAAAACCTACCCTTGCTTATTTTTGAGGAAAGAGAGATGGCCCTCAGTCCATCCCTTCCCTTCCTTCATGCTTCACGTAAAGGAAGATTCCACATGGTTGCAAAAAAAAAAAAAGCCCATATTTGCTTCTTCTAAGCAGCACATCTCTCTCCTGGCATTTAAATGCGTCCTATACTCAGTAGGGTTCTGCAAAGCTGCCGGGAAACAGCCCGGTCTTGCCTGTTCTGAGGAGGGTTCCCTTGAACCAGCCATCTTCCCTCTTCTTGTGGACTAACACCGTGTCTCCTATCTTCAGTTCCAGCTCTGCATCGGTGGTGGGCGGGTATGGCACGATCACACGGTACCTGTCAAAATAAACAATTGATCCTGTCAATAATAACGATAATCAGCTTTTCTATAGCGCTGTCCTAGTACAAAGTACTACCCAAAACACTTATTATTACCCTGGCTTTAGCCAAGCAGCCAAGTATGAAGCACCAGAAGGGTGTATGCACCAGGCTGGGCTCGTAACCCAATATCTCTCTGCAAGGGTCAAAGAGCTCCAACCACTATACCACACTGCCCGCAAATTCACAAACACATCTTTGGTTGAAATTGGTTGTCACAACTTCTAATTGCGAAAAGACAATGCACCAGAAGTGCCTAGGGCTTTCATTTGGCTGAGAAGACTGTGCAACGCACTGCGCTGGTCTAGCAAGGAGGTGTATCTTTTTTTTCTTTTCTTTTTTTCTTCAGTGTAAGGATCTCTGGACCAGCAGTGGTGAGATTAACAGGGCTTACAATGTCATACAAATACCAAACTAGGAACATGATTTAAAGAGCATCATAAAATTCCCATATTTATATACACATTGATAATAATAAAATAAAAGAATATTGTAAATGGCGTAAATAATCAAGATATGAATGAGACAGTCAATACTGTATACGCCATATATTTCACGAGTCTAATTTTTCGCGAATCAGGACTTCACAACAATTTTGCGAGTGGTTCGCGATCATGGAGTAATAGTACTAGAAGTACATGTGCTCAAGCACATCATATTCATAATTTCGCATGTTGTTAAATTCACGAATAGTCCAGATTCGCGAAAATAAAAACCCTGCGAAATATATGGCGTATACTGTAATTCTAAACAACAACAACAACTCACCGTTCCCGTACTAAAGGAGTTGTAGTCGGTGGGGGTTGCTCAACTGAGCTGCTGGCCTCCCCTCGGGCTCCACCCTCCGTCCTTGCTGCGTCCACCCCACCCCCAGCACCCGAGGGCGGTGAAGCACCCTCCCCCACCCCACCCTGGCTGTCTGGGGAGGGAGGCTTGGAGGAGGGGCTTGTTGTCCTGCCGACCAGCTCTGGTGCCTCATTGGCTGAGTGCTTGGCGGATGGCTTCTTGCTCTTCCTCTCTTTCTTCTCCTTCTGCTCCAAACAAGAACAAGAATGAAATGTGTAAGATGTAGCCATTCTGATAAACAAATAAGGCATGTTTTGGCGGACATTTAGCTATCCCTACCACTCAGATATTGACATATTATCAAAATATTTAACAGCAATGACTAAAAACAAACCATTTTGAAATCAAATTGTTTCCAACATAAATTTTGGCTTGATTATGTATACTGTTTACCTTCTAAATAAAAACTTGTCATGAAAAACAGGAAAAAGCACAGTCAAAGTATTGATATTGAGGATTTGAAATCTCGGAGCACATTAAAATTGTTACATTACACATACTCATCCAACATATTGAGGCTCATTCAAATTAACCTCTTGCCTTCATTCCTTTTCCAAGCCCAGCCAGCCACAGAAATTATCAAAATACCATGACGACAGATAGCACTTATCGAGCTGGTGGCTTCATACACTTACCTATTTGGTATACTTATAATGATCAAATCAAACAAAATTTAATAATCTAATGGGACAGATAAAATTGTTCTGTACACTAAATAAGCAAAACAGGCTGTAAAGAAGTCAAATGATCTCGTGAAAAAAAGCAATGTGAGCACTACTTTGTCCCCAAACCGACATTTGTTTAATTGTTGGGAGTTATTAACTTGCAAGAAGTGCACCTTCGCTCCCCTCGTGCGACAAGATTGTCATTTTTAAAATAAAAACATGCTGCACACATTTATAACTTTTTGCTTAATAAGGGGGGGGGGGGGTGAGACAGGATATGCGTAACACCTAAATCAGCCCTTTTAGACTAATTAGCATTTCAGAGGTGAATTGTCTTTTTGCAATTAGAAGGCCAGCTAAAAATAATGTCAGTAAAAATAATCTCTCTACTTATTAAATCAAGGTTAAACTACAATCTAATACTTACAACATACACTGTTTTGAAAACAAACAACACAAACATTGATGTGTACATGTAAGTAGCTACCCACAGCAAATCAAAACTAACATACAGATATGTTCACATGCATGGAAATGCAACAAAAAAATGAAACATCTCTTTGGTAAACAAATAAAGGAATGATACATTATGTGCGCATTTGAAAATTTGCTGCAAAACAATGAATAATCCACACGCTCCAGCACATGCTCATGAAAGTATGAATGCAAATTAATGTTTCCAATTAAGTGCAGGAAGATACTTGAAATATTAACCAAAAAATGTGCAGGTTTTTCAGTTTCTCAAACAGAAAAGGCTTCAGAAAGCAGTAATATTTTAAAAGGTTTTTGTTGAGCAGTTCGAGGGTAAGCCAACAATATTTCCCCACTACTAGTGAGAACTTTCTTTAGATTTGGTCTACCAGTATGCCAGTATCACAGTATGGACAAAATGAAACATGTATGAGGAAAAAAAGACCACTTTACATAAACACACAAAGCCGTGCTCAGGCCATGCATTGTTCATAAATAAGTCTGTTTTTAGGAAACTAATTTCAGTCAACATTTTTATCATGTTTGCATTCTTCAACAGATTGGACATAGGTTTGGGCACCAACTGTGGATTATTAAGCATTGCGAAAATTGAAAAGCTTCCCAGTGTTTATGTTCAGATTGCTAGAATTAGCTTGGTTCCTTCACTACTGATATTGACAGGGGTGAGGAATTTTGGTGATATGATATTTAAAAATGTCATAACTCTCAAGTTGGAGTAAAATTTGGAATGGATAGATCGATGAATTGTGATTCTATATGCCAGAGAGGATAGAGACTATGTCCAAATGACCCCAGCCCTTGTTGATGTGCTAAAGTAATAAGTCAGTCCACTCAGATGCAGGATTAACAGTAAGGAATGCAGTGTGTCGATACAAAATTTGAAAGAGCATTTCAACCAACAACAGTTTGGAATGCATTATGATGTGTGTACACCTGATTTTTATGACGGGGTAGCCCATTTTCAAAAGTCATGAAATTCAGCAGAAATCAGCAGTATACCCTGACAATAACATATATGAAATACTGGACAACGGACAAACCCTCTTTGAAATACGGCAATTGCTATAATTCCATTTTAAATCAGTTTCCAGTTCTATCATTGGGAGGGATATTATTTTTTCTTCCATTTTCCATGGTTTTAACCAAATTGTAATTTATTCACCTGCAAAAGGTCTACCTTGGCTTTAAGCAGAATACAGAATTTGTAACATTATTTGACTCTGCTATTGTACAAGTCATAGCTAGAAAGAAGTGTAATACATGTATATCCAAATATGGACAAAATGAAATATGTTGAATGGATAAGTCTGAAAAATTAATATTTCCGGGTTGACTGTAAGCCCATCTTCGACTTTTCACTACAACCAATATAGTATTTCAGAGCATCAGTATTCTGTTTTGGGCGACACTTCTATACCAGTTAAGCCTAACTTGAGATAGGGCGTTACTCTTCTACCTTGTCTGCTCTGTGAGCCAGGGAGGACTGGGAGGGCATACTGCCACTGCGCCTACGGTGCCCCCGGACCTGAGGGGGGCTTTCCCTCAGGGTGGGTGGTGGAGTCCTAGGGCCGCTATCGGGGTATAACTGGGACTGGACGGCCTCCGACGCAGGGTGCAGGGCCACAGCATGCTTGGAGAAAAGGAAGGTGCCAAGGTGCAAAGGTGATGAGGGTGCATGCAAACCAGGCTTAGAGGAAAGGTGAGAGGTGCTAGTTGGTGGTGCGGCGTGGTTATGATTAGCTGCGGCTGCAGGCGCCTGTCTGCTGTTGCTACCACTACTATTACTACTGCTACTACTACTAGAAGCAGCCCTGCCCGCCGAGAGCTGGTCACTCTCGCTGAAGCGGCGAGGCTTTTCGACAGGCTGCCTGCAGGCCAGCAGGGCGATGGACGGCAAACGTTTGGATTTAGAGTGTGCAGCATTCATGTTAGCGGTGACGTCTGGCGGGTGAGAGAGCTGGCGGAGGAGCGGTACCTGGTGAGGCACCATCTGACTGCAGGCCTGGCGGACTGGTACCCCCGGCTGCACACCCTCGGCCACCCCGCTGGCCATGGACGCCGTCTGGACTCTGCTTCCGTGGGACACCGGGGGAGACCCCGGGCCGCTGGCATTCCCCATCCTGGGTCGCACTGTCTGCACCACCTGACTGGCAGTCGTTGTTTGCATGGCAGTGTGAACTTGCCCCGACCTACCCTGCAGACCGGCCTGGATGGGTGCCGTGTTCCCAGGCCAGCTCCCGGGGGCGATCCCACCCAGAGGGGGGCCAGTCCCCATAGCCGCTGCCGCCCCTCCACCTGCTGCTGCTGCTGTGGTGGTGGTAGGTGGACTGCCTCTGCCATGCCGCTCATTCAGCCTTGCCTGAGGAGCCTGGATGGGCCTGGTGCTGGAGGTGGGCGTGGCGGCGGCCATGGCAGCAGGGGTCTGGCTGGAGGCCTGGTAGTGCATCCTCTGAGCAGCTCGTTCACTCTGTAGCTGAGCCACGGTCTTCTGACCGTCGCTGAGCAGCACAGGAGCCTTCCCTCCACTCTGGGCTGAGCTCGACGTCGCTGCGTGAGATGATGAGGAAGCAGAACGGGCTGACGCTGTGGACGAGGTCAGTGAGGAGCTGGCAAAGGTCGACGAAGATGCAGACGTGGAAGATGAGGATGATGATGAAGTCTTCTTCGATTTATCTGTTCTGTCATGTCTACATCAAGAAATAGAAGCAATAGCGAGTTACATTTTAACAAGTACAAAAAGTATATAAAACTACATACTGGTGTACTAGTCCTAATTGGAAAGGTACATCACTGTAGAAGCAATGCATATAATCATCAAGACTTTGTAAATACTGAGAACTTCATATCAAGTTTTTTCCCTTTCAGAAATAAAAACAAATGTTTAACCTAGTCACTTTTTCATGTAAAATGTATGCTCTACTTTCTTCCACCCCCAAGTTGTAACCAATCCATAACCCTTTACCCTCTCCACCCTCCGTTTCTCCTTCGCCATGGACCCACCTGTAGACCTGCATGTAGTTTCCAGGAAACACTCCCAGCTGCCCAGTGCTGAGGGAAAGCCCCTTGAACCAGCCATCCTTGCACTTTTCACTCACAGTGTAGAACTCTCCCTTCCTCAACTCAATCTCATCAGGATTGTGAGGCTTGTAGTTGAACATTGCTACAAATCTGCAGAGGAGAGGACAATGGTAGGGAAGATCAATGGAAATATAGCAATTTAACAATCTGATTTGCAGCTCTTGAATAAGCAAATGCTCTGTAGTCAAAATTTATTCAATCATACTGCAATCTCCATTCTACAATGTCAAACAATCTCAAATCTTCATTCGAAATGCTAAATTGTAATACATTATCATAAAAAGTTGTAATTGCTATCTTCAGAATATTAGCGACTCTGACAAAGAGAAGAGATGCAAAGAAAATGAGACAGAGAGATAGCCTGAGGGAATGATACTGCGAGAGATACATAGATACATAAATAGAGCGACAGATAGAAAAATAGAAAGATGGAAAGACAGAGAGACAGATCGTTTGAAGGAGACTGCAAGAGAGGCAGACATACATACATACACACATACACAAACAAAGAGAGATAGAGACAGAGACAGAGAGACAGTGAAAAACAGATGGAGAGGGTTGGAAAGAGAGAGAGTGAAAGAGATAGAGGCATACACAATGAGAGGGAAGGGAATACAGATAAAGAGAGAGTGTGTGTGTGGGAAGAATGGAAAGAAAGAGAGAAAGACACAGACAGGGCGAAAGACAGGCAGATAGAGAGAAAGACAGGCAGACAAAGATAGACAGACAGAGAGAGAGAAAGACAGACAAAGAGAAAGAGATGGAGAGAGAGGGAGAGGGAGCAAAAGGCACAGAGAGTTTACTCAGACTTACACTTCCACTTTACAAAGACAAAGATAGACTGAGAGACAGAGAGAAAGAAAGACAGACAAACAGAGAGAAAGAGATGAAGAGAGAGTGAGAGGGAGCAAAAGGCACAGAGAGTTTCCTCAGACTTACACTTCCACTTTAGGTTTTGGCGAGGCTGGTGGGTCTTGAGTTGTGAGGAGTGTGGGGGTGCCGGGCCCCGTTGAGGCCAGCACTGTGGGTGAGTTGGGGGGTAACGTCCCAGATGAAACCGGCTGCAGAGGGGTTAAAGAGAGCACTACGGTCACATCAAGTCTATCCCAGAGGGAATCAATTGGGTGCTTTAGATCTGTGTGAATGTAGTTTATTGAACTACATGATTGCTATGAGATATATTGCACATCCATATTACTTATATCTTTGTGTTGTATTCCTTCAAGTTTCAACCATGCATTGCACGTTACAATTTCAACTTTACTTCTCTCTGTCTCAAACTCTTAGTTCTCCTCTTATTCCCGCATTCCTATCTAGGCAATCACTTGACCACAGCATCCTGCCACTGGTCACTCCCTCACTTCTCTCACCCCAAATATATTTGTACCAACCAGTACCAATGATGACGCCTGATGGAAATATCATACCCTATATATATAATCGAAAGTATTCCAGAATTAAAACACTTTCAGTGTATACATCAAGCAGACAAGTCACTCTTGATATCTGTCGAGTCTTGTGTATTAGTTTTCGGCACCTCGCCACAATACATAAATGTGAGCATAAATAGCATCCAGGTCCAATATTGTCCAACTGAAGCTTTTGAAGTCCTCTGAATTGCGTGCTCCTTTTCAAGAAGACAGTAAATGCCCTGTCAACGCATTTTTGATTACGGTACTGCGCAGGGCCAAAGTATCGGAAGGTTGGAATCTTCCCTTATGGAATGTTATTAACATCATAGCTTTGTGATGACATCCATATGGTTTTTCACAATAAATGTATGTGTGCATTTCCTAGGAAACAGGTACCTGCTTCAAAGCAATGTGATGTTCTTTGACATAGTTTTACTTTGTCTGTATCACATAATAATATATATTTTTCTCACATTCCATAGTTTTACTTCGTCTGTATCACTTAATAATATATATTTTTCTCACATTCCATTGGCATTGGCATTGTCTGTAAATTTAAAAGTGAATAAGAATAAAAAGATATGATCACTTGTATGTAATCATCAACATTAAACAATTCAACTTATCACATATAGAGAAAAGTCATCCCCTGATGCATTTCGCATCCACATCTGTTCCCCGTCACATAAAACTTACCATTAATGGTAACTCTGCCATCAATGGCATCTACCATGGTAACATCGATAGGCAGCCAATCAAATTCAAGGTTTCCATAGAAGTTCCCATTGATAGCAAACTTACCATCACTGGTAAGTTTTATGCAACAGGGCCCTGGATTTTATTTGCAGTCATGTCAACTTGCAGTCTAGCGTACTAGTGTCGGAATCTTATAAAGATTTATGATTGATCCAACTTCACTTGCTATTGTTATCAATTCTACCTCTGTAAAATAGACATAGAGGATTGGATTTGTGGTCGTTTCAGATCAATTGCAACTCTTTATAGGATAGGACCTAGAAGCAGACTTGACTGCAAACAAACTTCTCATGTCAATGTATGGTGCATTATGGGACGAATTTCACATGGGGCACTTTGCATAAAACTTACCATTGATGGTAACTTTGCCATCAATGGCAACTACCACGGTAACAGGGCTCAACAGCCAATCAAAATCAAGATTTCCATGGTAGTTACCATTAATGGCAAAGTTACCCTAAATGGTTAGTTTTATGCAATGGGCCCCAGGTATGGGGAATCAAAGATACTGTACTCTGGCACAACGAGGGGCTACACAGACCTGATTGAGTAGAGTAAGAGGAGCAGGTTTCTTGCGTCCTCCCGCTGCCACGCCAGCAACACCAGCACCAGCCTGTGTGCCGCCCCCTGAGACCACCACCCCCGTGGCTGCTGCAGCTGCAGGGAGGGGTGAGGAGGAGGGAGATGGAGAGGCAGAGGCTGGAGACGACCCCGCCCCTGCCCCTACCCCGCCGACTGCCACGCCCCCAGCCCCTACTCCTGCAGCAGCAGCAGCGGCGGCCAGCTTGTTGGCCTCGATTAAGGTGGCAGCGGTGGGATTGCTGGAGCGCAGCAGGACGGGGGATGAGATCTCCATGGAGTGGCGGTTGCTGCCCGGGCTGGACCCATTACCCCCTCCTCCTCCTCCTCCACTCCCGCTCCCACTCCCTCGGTCCTGGGATTCCTTAGAGCGTAGCTGCACCCCCAGCATGGAGGTGAAGGAATGCCGCTTGTTGGACGACTTGTTCTTGCTGTAGGGTCAAGGGGGACAATTCGTGATGAGAACCAGTTGAAATAAAGGTTGTGTAAACACTCATCAACAACTTTCAGCAGATTGTCAAGTGTCACAGCCAAAATTCAAGCCATTGTTGTTATTTGGTATTCTAATGGAAATCAGTCAAAGTTGACTATTGTTGCTAATAGCTTTGTATCTCCTTCTTTGGAATAATCATGGAAGAGAAGGTTCTCTTTTTTAGATCATCTCCTTTCCATTTTTTCTCTTTTTTTTTTCTAAACAAAAACAAAAAATTAAAATGCATTTATATACTGTAAAGTGAACCACCTACGGCTGTACTTCTAAACGACACCCTAGCCATGCCTATGATGGCATCTTACAGGCGCCCAGAGTTACCTTATGCATGCTTTCGGTCACATTAATGTAACTCAAGCACAGACTAACGGCAATAGAGTACCGTTGCATTTGGAATAGATTAATAACCGGCATTGACAGGTAGGCTGGGTACACCTACATAGATTAATACTGTAATACATATAAGAAGGTATGGAAAATTGTGGGCAATTACAATGTTAGATCAGATGGTTTAATGCCTGAAAGAGGGCATTTTTATACTCCTTCTATGGGTCTTACCTGCTGTTGGCGTCATGGCCAGAACTGCTACTGCTACTGCTGCCCTGCGTAGCCTCTCCCCCACTGCTAGCACCCTCTCCTGCCCCACTTCTGGGGGGATCCCCAGCAGTAGCCCCCACCACTAGGGTCTTGGCTGTGTCGTTCAGCTGGGAGGTAAAGGAAAAGAGGTGGGAAATGGTATGAGTGGGAGACAAAATTGATGTCATGCTTTTGAGGAAGAGGGTGGCTAAGATACCACCTTATACTTCCTTGTAATCATTCTTAGAATGCATTCTTGCTTCTTCCTAAGTGCATATCCTGTGATGTAGGCAATCATAGGATGCCACAACTCTCTGTCGTGAGCTCTTTGTATCAGCTCCACATTGTGGCAACCAGTCAGTCACGCTGCTTATCCTAGTAATCTTGCTTCTTTCCCTGCTTCTTCACCAACGTGAAACTGCATGTTCAGAAACGTAAACACTACTCATAGTCCACATAAATTTGTAAGTTGGCATTTCATATTGAGAGCTTCCCTTTAGCAGTGATCTTTTTTCTTCAAATAGAAAACAATGACATTTGAGGTCTTACAAATCAAACATTGATATGTCAATGGTGCATTTTAGCACAAGTAGTACATACAAGTCTCATGCAGTGGTAGATTGTCAAGCACTCAAAAGCCCTTTTCTCACTATGATTTCTTAACCCTGTATTATTGTTAGTCCCGTACTTTCCCTAACCCTGGACTATCCTTAGCCCTTTTTCTCATTGGCAATCTTAGTCCCGTACTATCAACGAAAGTGGGACTAAGAAAAATCCCTCCTGTTCTCTCATTCTTTTGTTAACTCCAGACTTTCTAGGTAATGCATATTCATGATTTTCCATGCACGTATTTCATGCACGGGGCTCGAGAAGGCATGCAAAATTTAATTATGTACGTCGCCTTCCTTAACCCTGGATTATATTTTTTTGTGTTCTCACTGGCTTTCACTGATAGCCCTACCAAATTGCAGAGCTAGATAGTCCCGGACTACCGGTGGGGCTAGCCCACTTTCCAAAAACACAGTGAGAACAGAAGCAGGCCAAACTAAACCCCGGGAAATTGTTGGGGCTAAAGGGGGAGGGGGGGGGGGGCCTTAGCACCGCAATTGCCGGGCCTAAGCGAAATTTTTGACAGTGAGAAAAGGGCTAAAGAGTTAAAGTAAACTGCAACCATCATCATCTTCACCTCAACGAATGAGATTGGGAATATGCCAATCTTGTCCCCTTTCTGGCCTTCGATCCAGTTCTCATCGACTCTCCTGATCACACTCAGGACCTCATCCTGTCAAACAAAAGAAGACATAACAAACATAAAGAGGTTTAGCTTTCATATTGGATTCTCTCTAATAGAAAATATGATCACATTATAGGACCAGTAGCATTTTCAATCTGAAGTACAATATAAAACAAATGGGCCTGGCTGCTGTAGACTTATTATTCCCAATTCCTTCTACTACTCAACCAAACATTTGCTACGGACAGGGGAATGAGGAGAATGAAAGAGTGACAAATTGTGTGGGTACTAGACTCTCAGTTTGAATATGAAATGTGCAAAAGCTTTGTCCTAGCTTTACTGCTTTGAGTCTGGGATTACAAATTCCTGCACCATCCTCTGCCACAATGAACTGCGAGATGCCTAAAGGAGGATATGATATGCAGATGGGCACTTCCACAGTTAACTCGATGTAATACGACCTCAGTAACCAACATTATTTTTTTGCTTCAAAACAAGCACTTCTGTTTTCATATTTTGATTGTGAGTCAGGAATAAGTGAAATATATCTATTGCTATCATTTTTGTTTTGATCACACGCTCATTCAAAAAGGATATTTACACCAGCTTTCTTACTTTTCAATGCAATTTATTAATGCATTTAGTATAATTTAATGAATCATTTCGATATGTCTTTGACCAATAAAAGAACTGATGTAAAAGTTATGACAGAAATGGAAAGAAAAGAAAATTGTTTACTCACGTTACACAACCTCAAACAAAATAATTGCCCAGATAACAAAAATGAGAGCACTAATTCACTTGGGACGAAGGCCTTTTTAGATAAAAACTAATCACTACTTGAGTTTTAAATTGGCAACATTTTTTTAACAAAATATTTATACGAAAATTATGTAAATCTCATTATAAATCAACAAAACATCAAAAATTCAAGTTAAAATAAAAATTATGCCAATTCAAAAAGCAAATATGGAATTTCAACCCTTTCAGTGCATTGCCAATTTGAAGATTTGGTGGTTATTTGACCCTCATGTCGCTTCAAAAAATCAATACGAAGAAATACCCTAAGTGGATTCATCTTGTGTGGACATTAATGTTCTTTCAAGCGATGGATCTTTCATTATTTTTGATAGATTATTTCAAAAGTTTCAGCACCAAACCCCATATCTGTGGTACGTGATCCGAATGGGCTAACCTTCATGAAAGTCAAGCAGTCCTTCTCCTCCTGCTCGTTGACATCAAAGTCGTAGAGGGCCTTGCACTGGGGTGGGTCAGGGGGCAGGGGGTTCAGGACCTCCACGTAGCTAGCCGGGAAGAAGCCCCGCCCACCGTCCAGCTCCCCATGGTACCAGTTATCATCGATCCGCTTCAGTAGGCTCACAATAGCACCTTTGTTGAAAGACAAGTCACTGGGAAGCAGAGGGGGGATGATAAAAAGAAAAAAAAAACACATTAACATGGGATACTTTTCAATACTGGGGGGGGGGGGGGGTCACCAAGATGTGTGAAGTTACTCACTACTTTAATGCATGACTGGTGACCTGTTCTTGGGTACCAAATCAGGTTCTCAATGATTTTGATTCCCCGTCAGCTACAGCTGAAATGTGATCTTTACAGATAAAAATTATAGTTGTTAACAAGGCTCTGAATACAAAGTTTATCATTAGTCAAATTTGATTAGGATGGTAGGAAATTCACTCCCACTAGATGTTAAAACAGAAACCTATTGGGGTATCTCATTAAGCACAAGAACAGGTCACCAGTCGTGTGCACATCTTGGTGAAACAGCGCCCTGATTGCACAAAACACTCACACTGGGCAATGCTGAGCATTATATATGTACATGATGAGATAAATATCTTTCTTTTTTCAGGAGTTCTTTTGCTTTCCATGGGATCATTTTTGCATTGAGGGGGCCAATCACCCTATGCCCACAAGTCACTTTATTTCACTGTATTGTATGGTACTCTGATGACGGGTGTACATATGCTAGTCACTGTCCACCAAATCTCTTCAGCAGGCCGACAACTCACTGAGAGATAAAAGAAGAGGAGAGGGTGGGCTATGTATGTTCATTTGGTTTAAATGTATGAGTATAAACCCTTCATTCATTAGATTTTAAAGTGAATTACATTTGTATGCACTTTTAATAAGACTTTTTTTAAGGGGGGGGGGGGGGGAGGGGGTGGGGGTGGGGGCATTAGAAACACTATTTCAATGTGTGTGCCATTGCCCAGATCATTGTGTGCAGTTTGCCCCTTGTTAAAAAACCAAACAGGGTGTATGCTTCCCTTCCTGTAAATTGCATTGTGACTTCCTATAAACAGCGTTATAGTTCGCAGTTGCATTCACAAGATTTCAGAAATATTTTTTTGAAATGCACCTGTTTGAGCGTTTCAAAACAATTTATATTCATTGCAACTATTATTACGGTAGATATACTTTGCACACGTTGCTGAAACTATGAGTTTGTCAAATCACTGTCCAAAATTACAACTAGCGTATGTAGGATTTTTTTCTGGTTTGGTTAAAATAGTGGTATGATTTGAATCATTGTTTCCATCTAGAAAAACACTCTAATGGCATGCACCCACTGACGTTTTGCTAGGAGTATGAACAAAGGGGTATGAGCTTTACCTCGGCTCCTGTGCTTCGTAGTTGTAGAGGGCTCTTGCACACGGCTGGTTCGGACCGGGAACCTGCAAAGGGAAAGAATCAAGAGTAAGACAAAATACTCAATTATAAACATGATCAATCCCAACTAAACATTGCAAATATATAATATATATAATATAATATTTGTTTAGCAGTCACTCTATGTCGTAATACCATTGATGCATCAATCTGAAAAATAAAATACGAATAAGCAAGAGAATGGTTTCTAGGTATTGCATCATTATCGTAAGCAAAGCCATGGATAGTGCCACTGTACATGACAGTGCATGTAGATTCAGGTTTAAATCAGCACATAGTGTTTTTTTTTTCTTGGCTCATTATCTTAAACAGGATTGATCAATAAATCTTAATATTACTACAAAGAGTAACAGAAAATTACATTTTATAAAAGATTATATCATTGTTTATCTCTCTGCAAAAATTCAACACTTTGAATAAATTGTAAAATACTTTGCACATGTTGCTGAAACCATGAGTTCATAACTTTTCTATAAATGCGTCATCATCCTTGAGTGAAATCTAAGTAAACAACTTGTGCACACACTTCAAATATATAGGTAGGACATTCTTTTGGAATGTAACTGTTATTCTGTTTCTGAATAAGAATGTCATTGAGTGATACATGATGCAGTATGTTTTTCAATGGGTAGATTTGGCAGTAATCAAACAAACATACATGTCCTGGTATGTATGTACACATTTAGTGTATGCTGAGTAGCAGACACACCCACATATTTGTGAAAAAGTAAATATTATGTACACTGTAGTATACATTCTTTATTTGAGTGCAGTATGCAATGTACATGTATTTACAGTATGCAGAGGTGAAAATGACACTGGGATGTGCATGTAAATCTGAAAGTGCAAAGTCACAAAAGAAGTACAATTGAAGAGAAAAATAAAGATAGAAGAGAGGGGTGCAGAACAACAGAGAAAGAGAGAGGGAAGTGGAGGCCTGGAAGGGTTCATGTGCAAGTATGTGATGTGTGAGGGAGGGGCATTAACATTGACTTGACAGATCCCACAAAGAGAAGAAAGTAAACTTCATATGAAAGAGGAGAGTAGCATGTGGGCGGTTTACTATCACAGTGGTGTCAACATTTTCAGCAGCCTCTGTCAAAAGCACACCCCTGTTGCACCTTGCTGCTGCTAATATTGCACAAAGCCAACACCTGTACTTGACTTCCAGCCCCATTCAGGCCCGATCAAGGGTAGCAAGCTGGGGACTGGTACTTCCACGGAGTCAAGATCTTAAATAGCAGCCATTCAGGGTGGTCGATGAGGCAGGGAGGAACCAAGACTCACATACATGTACCGGTAACTGCACCTGAGATGACCTCACTGGGTGATTACTAGGGGCAGGGACCGTGTGTGCAAGCACCATGCATGAGCTCTATATGTTTTGTTGTTGTTTTTAATTGTCAGTCAGTCAAGGACAGGGCAGACAGTTACATGTACATCGAAGACAAAAGCCCCCTTCATATCGTAATACCACTACACTACAGCTCAAAGGAATTGGCATCTAGGGAAAGGGAAAGGGAAGAAAGGGAAGGAGCCGCAGTTTTAAACCGCGATATATTTTGTCCAGTTCAGCATGAAACACGATGCTTTAGCCTAAAACCTTTGCACATCAGTAAGACAAATTACAGAGAGTCTCTCAAAATACCGTTCATGTACATGTCCACTGTAAAAGTCATAATATTGCAGTATTTTAGACATGGCGGACTCTCCCCACACCCCTTAATGTAGCTAGATCAAATACACGATACATGTTCTGCTAAGCCATACAAGCGTTGTGATAAGCTATCGCATGCCAGAGCGTGATGCACAAGCCACAATGAGCGCTTTTTCACGGACGCAGTTTAAAAGATTCGCTCAACGCAATATTGCAATATTTTTACTAGGTCTCAATCCCAAAAAAAGCCAGAAAAAAGGAGGAAAAAATACTGCAATTTTTGAGTGACTCATGCGTAGCTATTGGTATTAATGCATCACAAAACTGCCGCAAATCATGGGCTTACTTTGCGAATATGGTGTACATAAAAGGGGTGTAATACACATGTTAAAGATTGCCCGTCCCTTTTGCAAGCTTAAAATTTGACATCGTCTATCACGATCGTAAATTGAAGAAAGTGTGATTCAAGACCATTTCTAAGAATATAGCATGTTGAAGCTTTCTGTATATGTAAAAGATTTCAGCCGTTAAATTTCAAACCGACTTTTTTCGTACCACGAAAAAAGTATTAGTCTTTGTTACAGTATCTATGTGGTTATTATGCGTGTGTGAAATCCTAATTTTACGAGTAACTACCAAACTTTGGAGATGATTCCTTCCATAGAACAATTTTTTTCATAATGCGTTTTATAATTTAATAAACAGATTAATCAATAAAGCAGATATTTCAAAACAAACTGCTAAGAGCCTGAGGTAAAGACTATTAATCGGACGTTGTTTACGTGCATTATTTGAATTTTACGCTACGTATCGGTTTCAAATTGTGAATATAGAGTTTGCTGACACTTCTCTATATGTTTTGCCAATGTTTCGATGGTTTTGTGGTGATCTGAAAAAGGGACTGGCTGTCTTTAAACATATACATCACATACCAGTGGAAAACTTACAGGGGGGCTTCAGGGCCATTCAGCCCCTGCAATTAAAAGAAGAGACTATAAAAAAACAGCCCCTGTGAAAAAAAATCCTCATACTGTTCATGTATAATCAGGCTTGAAAAGTAGCTTCTCCATTTTTTTTTAACACATACTTACACTCTACGCATTTTTACCATGTTCAAAAGAGCAGAAGTAATTACACATGTATTGTGCACATACAGTGTAGACATACAGTGTGCATGCAAATGTACTTGCAGACTGAAAGTGCAGTGGCTATCTATCCATTAGCACTCTACCAACTGGCATCTCGACTCCAAACAAGCCCAGAATCCGTGTGAAATGTTTATTATGAGAAGGCTACACAGCCTGGCTCCTTACCATCCAGCACATGTTGAGCTCAGAGATACAAGTAATCCCCTCTCTCACTGACCCTGTTCATATACTGTACAGCACCTACATGTATCTGCAAAATACTGTAAGCGCAATATTAGCTGCAAGTTTGCCAATGCAGTAACGATAGCTGCGTTTACACACAGGAATCGCTCAAATAATGGGGTGTTTGTTTCTGACGGCTATTTTCCAGCTATTTTGCAGATTGAGTTGGAGTTTACCATCTTCCCTTTGCCTTCATGTTTCTCAAAGCTGTGACGGTACTTATCAGATTTAAAGGAAACATAGAATGTGAAGGTCGATATAACAGAAAGTTATCAGTACAACTTACGAGGGTCTGCACTAAGTAAACAATAGACAGTTATACTGAACAATAATTGAATTTGCAATTGTAATGTAAACTTATTGTACTAAAAGCGCTTTCAGCTCCTATATATACTCTCAGCAAGGGGAGTCCTTAAAAACATAAACAATACTTCATACTTGGTATTTACATCTACACTTTTGGCCTGCAAATGGAATGGTCCTTCAAAGTCAAAATGTAAAATAAGTATGATTAACAAACCATGGTAACGAAATGCACAGTCTACATGTATACAGCAAAAGTAAATGCAGGCATAACATCACTGGCCTAAAAGAACAAGAGAACATGTTTTCATCTTTGTGGCATCCTCCATGTATCATGTGCTTGGAGCCTTGTTATCAAATTCTGTATACTGTATACTGTAGGTCAAGCCATTAATCTAGAAAATAGGGTCATAAATCAGCCACTAATACCATAGGGAAGTCAAGATGCCATTACATGGGGTCCTGACAGAGATGGAGTGACCCGCATCATGGCACGATCCAGGAGGGAGGGAGGCTTCTTCAAAACATGGTCTCTGCTTGCTAAGTTTCTTGAAGATGCTTGTATCGTAAACCAGTGATGATACATGTAACCCTCCTTTAACCCTTAACTTGCCTCTTGAGGATTATTTCAGCATATACACATCTGATAGAGGACCAGATTGTCCGGCACACAAAGGGTTAAAGATAGCGTAGCCCATCCCTTTTGCAGACCTAATTCTGAAAGTTCCCAGACTTTGTCATCAATGGAGAGAGAGTGGCTTTATAACCTTTCCCTGGAATCAACAAAGCGTAATATTTGGTTTTGAGGTAATAATCTTTGATAATTGCTCCAGCTTTCTTTTTTCATACCAATGAAATAGTCAAATCTCAGTGAAAACCACTTAGACTTTCATTTATTCTATGGGAGTTATAGTACCTCTGACCTTAAAATTTCACAGTTGGTATCCCAAAGATACGTGCTAAATATGTGCAAACTTTCATGAAGTTTACAGATGTTTACAAAAGGGACGGGCCATGTTTAAAGGGTGTATCCTGTAGTGGGAAGGCAAAAAAGCCTTCAAAATGTAATTGTTAGCAATCTTCTTGTCAATGGTCTTAAATTCATGTATTGTCTATTTTAGCAGCTTGCTGAAAGTTATTTGCCCTCAAATGATCTACTTTTCGAGTAATGAGTGATTAAATCACAAATCCTCAAAATGTTTGGCCCGAACATTTCGAAGATTTAATCATTAATCATTGATTACTCAATATGTGGATCATATGAGGGCAAATAACTTTCAGCAAGCTTCTTAAATGGTCAATACATGAATTTAAGACCATTGGCAAGAAGATTGCTAACAATTACCTTTTGAAGGCTTTTTTGCCTTCCCAGTACAGTATATGCCCTTTAAAGACAGGATGTCTCTTTCGCAAAAGTCATTCAACTTGGCAGGAATGATATATGCTAATGAAAACATGCATGAAATCTCAGTCATAGCTCCACAAACATTTTCAGGATAAATCAAAGACTACATGTATCCTTGTTTATGTTTGAAAGGTGAAACGCACTTGTAGTCTACATTCATCACCTTATTGCCCCTGTCAGCGCATGATGAGGGCATTGCTCAAATTGAACATACAGTATTTTCTTCCATTTTCTGTGTTTTTCACAAAATCTCTTTTTTTTTTAACCTGCAAAAGGGACACACTGCCTTTAAATTTTACTTTCATGTATCATGTTTGATAAGCAATGTTGTCATATTTTTTAGTTAAAGCATTTACATCCTTCTATGTCAGACACATGGAGCATAATGAGTCTCATACAATATTGCCTGTGGTGACATTTATATAGGAGGCCTGGCTTGGGTGATTTAACCCCCAGCCCCCTCCCCTCAATGCATAAATTAAGCTCCTATGATTATTAAACAAAAGTGCCTCTGCTGACGATTATTTTCCTCATTGACATGCATTTACTATTTTTTTTTTGTAGAGTTTATGTTACATGACATCAGGCTTCAAAAGAAATCCCTACAAATAATAATACCCCCTGACTGCCCCGAGTCCCTATTAACCATTTCACCACTCAAAGATAGTTTCTTCTATAAAATGCATATTCTGGCCATGTTGTTCCTACAGTGGACTACACATGAACATGAGTATGAATGTTTCACTGCAGGAGAAGGTGCACCGCAATGGAAAAGGCCAAGGATGTATACATCCTTGGAAAGGCCCACTATCCAATTAGTCCATGGCAGCCAGGAAAACCCAGACAGATCATTAGACAGAGGGGAACAAGAGGGGCAAATGAAGGAGGAAGGGGATAGAGAAAGGAGAGAAGAAGGGAGAACATTTGGGGAACGAGGAAAGGAAAGTAGGAGGGAACACAGCCTGGCTTCCAGGATATTTCTTATACAAAATCAGGAAAATAGAGTCAAGTAAAAAACTAGAGGAATTCGACTGCCACGCAGTCGATAAATATGCCTCCGCCTCTGTGCTAGCTCTATTCAGATTATTTTCAGAAAATCTGTTTGTTTGGTTGGGAATGTTCCAGTGAAGTCCATTGACCTTTGACCTCTGACCTTTGAGAAATTTCACCAAAAATGTTATGTCTACCCCCAAGTAGTCATCCATCTTTGCACCATGTTTAGTTGGTAATGTACCATTGGATTTGAATTTACTTTGAAAAATATCACTTTGGGGGAAATTTTTAGGTAATTTTTGGCAAAGTTCATTGACCTTAGACCTCTGACCTTTTAGAAATTTCGCCAAAAATGTCACCAGTCTAGCCCCAAGTAGTGATCCAGCTTTGCACCATGTTTATTTGGTAATGTACCATTGGATTTGGATTTATTGTGAAAAATAGCCAATTTTGGCAAAGTGCGTTGACCTTTGACCTCTGACCTTTCAGAAATTTCACCAAAAATGTCACCAGTCTAGCCCCAAGAAGTGATCCATTTTTGCCCCATGTTTAGTTGGTAATGTACCATTGGATTTGGATTTATTGTGAAAAATATAAAGTATGGGGCAGTTTTTAGCCAATTTTGGAAATGTTCCATGACCTTTGACCTTTGACCTCAATCAAATTTGACCCCAATTTTACACACTTCATTGGTTTTATGCAATACACACAGGTACCAAGTTTGAAGCAAATCTGGTTCACGGTTCTCAAGATATTGCCGAAACGGATTCGGGACGGACGGACGGACGGACGGACAACCCGAAAACATAATGCCTCCGGCCACTTCGTGGCGGAGGCATAATAATAATTGTTACTTTTTTAATCTCCTCTTTCCTCAGCCCATAGTAATCCCAGATGGTTGGACATTTCTAATTCAAGCTGTAAAATAGAGTAAGTAGTGCTCCCAAGACAAGTCACTTTTTTATTTCCCGTTTTCTCAGGATGACCTGAAGAAGAGCTTGAGAATGATAAACCTACTTCAGCCAGAAGCACCTGGGCCCAGTTGCATAAAACTTACCATTAATCATAACTCTGCCATCAATGGTAACTACCATTGCAACATTGCTCAACAGCCGATCAAATTCAAGGCTTCCATTGAAGTTGCCATTGATAGCAAAGTTACCACCAATGGTAAGTTTTATGCAACATGGTCCTGGATGCCAGAGTAAAGGGAGTGATTTAGGGAAGGATATAGGGAAGGATAAAATTAAAGGAGAGAGTGATGTGTAGAGATGGAGGGAGTAATATAAAGAGAGAGAGGAAGTAAGAGCAAGGATGTGGGAATCAAGCATCATGCATTCTTGGAAAGAGGGAGTGATAAAGAGAGGAAAAGATAAAGAGGGGAAAAAAGAGGTAGCAATTAATAGACGGCGGAATAAGATAATGAATTACATGTACATTTAGAGGTAGGTATAAAGTGAGAATGGAAATGAGAGAAGGAATTAACTATATAGAGAGGGAAGAAATGAGAGAAGGAGAGATCAATGTAGGCATGGGAATAGGAATCCAAAGACAGAGAGAAGAGTGAAGGCAAGAAAAAGAGAGCTAGGGCAGATAGAGATAACATGAGGAGAAAGGGAGAGATGGATGGATGAGTAGCGAGCGGTATGGTATGACAGGTTTCTCCTACTGTGTGTTAAATGTTCACAAACAAGCACATGATATCAGCTGTACATCTCTTCCACCCTCATTAGTTATCTCTCAACTCATCTGCCTTCTCATCAGTCATCTGTTTTTAGTTAATGTGAGACACTGTTACATGATTGTCAATGTTTGAGGGAAGGGGGGGGGGGGGTTAAAGCATTTACATGTACATGTACAAATGAAGTAGGCCTATCCATCAAATGTACCCCATCTGCTCTCACTAATTATCTCTCCTCCTCTCCTCTCTCCCATCTATCATCCCTCCTCTCGCTAAGAAGACAATGTGTCAGTGTTGGTAAGGAGCAGTGGAGGACTCACAAACTACATTGCAAATCCCCAATCAATTACCTTTCACCCTGCCCTCACTCTCTCCTCCCTCCCCCAGTCTCTCCTTCAGCTCGCATCAAGCTTGTGTCCAAGCCACTTTAAATGTCTGGGTACGTGTGCATGTTGTTGACGCCGGTCGGGTTCTCTCCCTCTCGTTATTTTGTTGATGAGGGTACTCCTGAGTGTTTTTATACAGTATCAGTTTATTTTTCAACTCTTAATTAACAGTGTCAGGGAATTGTGTGTGTGTCAGAGAGATTGTTTGTGTGTGTGTGTGTGCACACACATCGCAGAGTGTGTGTGTTTTCAGATAAAACTTCGACGAAAATTATTAGTTTTATAGGTTTATATTGTAATTACTGTTTATTTTGAAAAAGAAATAAAATAAAAGATTGACAAATCTATGTGCAGACTATCTATGCAGACTATGTGCGTGTGTGTGTGTGTGCTTGTTTTGTACTGTGTCAAGTGCGTAATGTAATTCGTATAATTTATGTGATTTATGTAGTGTTTGAATGAAATAAATATACATGTAAATATCCCTGATAAAAAAAAAAGAAGTTTGGAGTTGAGAGTTGAGTTTCTCTTCTATGTCTTGTCTCTATGCAATTCTCTGTGTTTTCTCATAAAAATATCAAACCTAAACCAAAAATCATGTGTCCATGCATGCCCACATATACACATGTGTACATGTGCAAGTGCATGTACATGTATGCAAATGTGGATGTGGGTGGTGGATGTGGGTGTTGGTGTGGGTGTTGGTGTGTGATGAGGTTGAAGATGTGAGGATCCAAGCCCCCTCCCCATTCTTCTTCTCCCCTCCTTAACTCGTCTCCACTCACTCATCTGGCCCTTGATGAGGCCCTGGTGATGAAGCTGTTCAGATGGAGGGAGAGAAAGCGGGTCATGCCAGGCACTCGAGGAATGTCAATTGGCTCTCTGACACAAAAACAAGCAGAAATCCACTGCTGTACTGCCGTCTCCTGAGCTGTCTTAGCCTACATGTAGGTTCTAGGATGTGCAGCGCATGACATTAACCACACAGACTTACATGTACCACTGCTTCATAACTACGTCTGGGGGGTGTTTCCCCAAGCTGGTCGTAAGTTACGAACAACTTTACGAATGACTGGTGATCCCTTCTTGTGCTAAATGCAATACCACGCTCTGTTCACCGATAATCTGACTTAGCACAAGAGGGGATCACCAGTCATTCGTAAAGTCATTCGTAACTTATGAACAGCTTGGTGAAACACCACCCTGGAAACATAGACTACAAGTAAGCCTAATTCCGGGCACCAGGGCTTACATGTTATGTAGATCAGGTTTTCAGACTTACATGTAGTTGTTTCCAGACAGTAGTACTGACACAGCAGCCCACATGCACACTCCAAAGACTGGATCCTACTCTAAGCTTATCCATTTAAACAAATACAGAGGGCATCCATGTCGACATTTTCAGTCTCTTTATCATGGCAATGAACATGTACCTACAGTAATCATATGCCAGTCATTTACCATTTCTTGACTTTGAAAGGGGGTCATTTTAATGAGATTCACTACATTTGATATCCATTCAGTCATTCTGGATGACAGGATTGTTCGTATACAAAGATCCATACCTCCCTGGATTATCCAGGGAGGTATGAGGAGTTTGGGGGTTGTCCACGAGAGATAGCGCGTGATAACTCTAAAATGCAGAAAACGCGGAGCTACATGTACGATGGCATGCTGGAGATCAACGTTCAATTCGCTGGAGGTTTTGTGATCTCATTTTGCTCTGATGCGATCATTAACATCTATAATTAAAAATTAATGTTAGATCTAACTTTTCTCAATTGAACTACATGTATAGCACTTCATACACATTTAGCTAAGGCAGGATTGGAATATGGCATCATAATACACTGTAGCATGTAAAATCTTTGACCGCTTTGACATCATGACATCACGGCAACAGGACCACTCAAAAAGGAAGTGCAGCGAAAGATCCATGATCCGCCTTGTGGGGTAAACAGGCTCATAGGCCATGTTGCACCACAAATTGTCGTCCCTGCACAAATTGACGTCGACGACAATTTGTGCAGAACCCTGACACCACAAATTGTCGTCCCTGCACAAATTGACGTCGACGTCAATTTGTGCAGGGGGCTGACACCACAAATTGTCGTCCCCCCTCGAAACACATTCAATATGACGTTGAAGCCTTCAAGGCCATTAGGGGCTTACATTTTTGGTAATATAATAATTTCTGACAAACATAATATATGAAAACCAACACATAACTCAAGTGTGTGAATGCACACAAACCAAAATAAAAGGTCACGTTAAAGTTTGTGTGTGTGTGTGTGTGTGTGCGTGTGTACGTGTGTGCGTGAGTGTGTGTTTGCGTGCGTGCATGTGTGAGTGTGTGCGTGCGGGTGTGTGTGTATGTACGTGTGTGTGTGTGAGCGTGTGTGTGCGTGTGTGAGTATGTGCGTGTGTGTGTGAATGTGTGTGTGTGCGTGTGTGTGTGTGTTTGCGTGCGTGCATGTGTGAGTGTGTGCGTGAGTGGGTGTGTGAGTGTGTGCGTGCGGGTGTGTGTGTATGTGCGTGAGTGTGTGTGTGCTTGCATGTGTGTGTGATTGTGTGTGTGCGTGTGTGTGAGTGTGAGTGTGTGTGTGCATGTGTGTGTGCGTGTGTGTGTGTGAGCGTGTGTGTGCGTGTGTGAGTATGTGCGTGTGTGTGTGAATGTGTGTGTGTGTGCGTGTGTGTGTGTGTGTGTGTGAGTGTGTGTGTGCGGGTGTATGTGCGTGTGTGTGAGTGTGTGTGTGTGCGTTCATGTGTGTGTGATTGTGTGTGTGCGTGTGTGTGAATGTGTGTGTGCGTGTGTGCGTGTGTGTGTGTGTGTGTGTGTGTGTCTGTGTGTGTGTGTGTGTGTGTGTGTGTGTGTGTATGTGTGTGTGTGTAGGGGGAGGGGGTTATGGGGTAGCGGTACCAGGTCAACGGATTGAATCAAGGTTTGTGTGTATTGTGCCCGAAATAGTCCCCATTTAGTCGACTAGAATAGTGTAAATCAGTCATATAGTGGGGCGGTTAAGCAACAAATATGAGGTGAATTGTGCACTTTTGTCTACCAGCACCAAATTGGCACACATGTTCAAAATCATATTTGGAACAATATTAGATATAGAGGCATTTTTAGGGGCGCCTGGGAACAGCCACCAAAGTGCCCTAGGGGCCCTCATATGTTATTTTTACTTCTTTTTGAAAACGCACTCCCCGACTTGAATCATCCTTGGATAATAGGGACCTTACCTTGTTAAAATGTGTAGTCATAAGGGGCAAGGGGGCCGGTGGATAGCCCTCAAACGCCCCGGGTGGCATTTTTTCTCTTGTTTTAGGACATTTCCTCAAGAAAAAATAACTTGATTTTAACCAAACTTGATAGGAATCATCCTTAGGTAATAGCAAACTTTAATTGTTAAACTTGGGATACAACAAGAAGCAAGTGGCTGGGGAAGAGGGGGGGGGGTAGCCCCCAAAACGCGGCGGGGGGAAACTTTCTTTAAATTTTTAAAATACTTTTTCTCAAGAATAAATAACTAGAATCATCCTTAGGCATTAGGGACCTTAAGTTGTTAGAATGGGGGGGGGGGGGACACAAATCGCAAGGTGCCGGGAGGGGGTAGCCCCCCCCCCCCCCCAAAAAAAAAAAAAAAAAAGGAGAGAGAGAGAAAAAAACGATGCCCCCATGGGGCAACTTCTTCTTATTTTTCTACTTTTTCAGAAGAATAAATAACTTTTTAACCAAACTTGATAGCAACCATCCATAGGTATAAGGGACCTTAAGTTCTTAAAATGGTGGTATGCAAGTGGCAAGGGACGGGGGGGGGGGGGAGGGCTAGCTCCCAAAGTTCCCCAAGGGGGTAAATTCCACTTATGTTTTTCTTTTTACTCAAGGGTAAGTCTAAAAAGTGGACTTAAGGTTGTAAAAATGGGATACATATCTAAAAAATAAATGTTGGATTTCATCAAAGCTCCACAGATTATTCTCAGACAATTGTACCCCATCTGACATTAACTAGCTACAGCACAGCCCCTCCCCCACCACCTCAGAAATGCGCCTTGCGGTCCATTATTTCAAGAAAAACGGAATGTTTTCTCGAATGTATCCAAACTGCACAGTAAACAAGGATAATCTAACGTACACATCTGAGGAGGAGACAAGGAGGATCAAAGATTGAGTCCAAAATGACTGCCAAAGCCATGTATTTAGCTTTATTCTGTTCCACTTTTACCTACAAGCATCAAATTTGGTACATAAGTTCATGATTATGAACTAAACAAAATTAGATACAGAGGCGCTTAAACATATGTCCTTGAGACGCCATTGTTCAAGTAGGCGTCTAAATTAGCTACCAAAACAATGTTTTTAGCTTTGTAGTTTTTGAGGCCTCAGAACTGGTGGCTATATCCATAATGGCTGGAAATTTCTGTCAGAACTCTTGGTCCACCGCCATACCATGGACCCTATCACGTGGGACGGTCCATGGAAAGGCGATGGACAAAGAGTTTATACAGATGATGGAATGAGCAGCTCCTGAAGAGGAAGATGACATTGCATCGTGTGAAAAGAATGTCACCATGAATCTATCCAAAAAAATAGATAAATAAAGAGCATTTAATTACATTACTTAATGTAGCAAACATTATGTTCCTAAGTTAAGTAATTAGCGCATCAATTTTATCCTCCTGTTGACACTGATTTTTTTACGGATTTCTATTCTATCTAGCCTTTTCACAATCAACTATCATGCACCATTGAGTGATGTGACAATTTGTGTTTTGTTTATTCAAATTGTGGTGGCCATCTTGAAAACTGATTGACTACATTTAATTTGTTTATATTTTCCATTATAGTTATTTTCTATGGAAATAGTAATTGCATCACTGTTCTTTCATATTCTGAGCATTACCGATTGTTCTTTCACCATGTTCATTGCTAACTATCTTATATATGGTTATAAAAAGAGTCTTAAAACATTTATAAGTATTATTATGTCATGATACTGAAGGATGGCGAAATTGATCAAATTTTTAAATGCCTCAAAACGATATCTCATATCATTCCAGATAGTATCTTAAACATATGTTCAAAATTTGGTGCTTGTCGAAAAAAGTTAGCAGGACGAAAGAAAAAAGTTAAGACATGCACTGAGGGAGGGAACGAAGTCCCCCCATGAAAACAAGATAGTAATTGACATCCTCCTTGTCCCCTCATCAGATGAGTACGCGACTACATGGGTATGTTAGATTATCCTTGGTTACTGCACAGTTTGGATAAATTTGAGAAAACACTCCTTTTTTCTTAACATTTTGGACCGCAAGGCGCATTTCTGAGGTGGTGGGCGAGGGAGAAGGGGGAGGGTGGCTAGTTCATGACAGATGGGATCCCCATTTTTAACAAATTTTCCCATTGCCTCAGAATAATCTGTCGAGTTTTGATGAAATCTAACATTCATTTTTAGATATGTATCCCATTTTTACAACCTAATTAGGTCCTCTTTTCCGAGGTGACTTCTTTCAACTTGGTTAAAAGACAGTCATGTACCTTTGCGAAAAGGTAACAAAACCAGTGGACTTTGCCCCCCCCCCCCTCGCCACTTGCATAGCATCATCTTAATAACTGAGGTACCTATTATTATTTATTTATTATGTATTCTTCTGAAAAAGTAAAGAATAAAAGGAACTGGAGGCATTTTTTTTTTTTTGGGGGGGGGGGGGGCTACCCCCTCCCAGTCCCTTGCAATTTGTGTCCCCCATTCTAACAACTTAAGGTCCCTAATACCTAAGGATGGTTCCAGTTATTTATTCTTGAGAAAAAGTATTAGAAAAATAAAAGAAAACTTCCCCCTGGGGCGTTTTGGGGGATACCCCCCCCCCTTCCCCAGCCCCTTGCCAATTGTGTACCCCAAATCTAACATCTAATGTTCCCTATTACCACAGGATGATTCCTATCTAGTTTGGTTAAAATCCAGTTATTTATTCTTGAGAAAATGTCCCAAAATAAGAGAAAAATGCCCCCAGGGGAGTTTGGGGGCTATCCCCCGGCCTTCTTGCCATTTACGACCACACATTTGAAAAAAAAGGTAAGGTCCCTATTGCCTAAGGATGATTCCTATCAAGGTTTTTTTTTCAAGCCCGGCCGTGCGTTTTCGAAAAGAAGTTAATAACATATAAGTGCCCCTGGGGCAATTTGGGGTCTGCACCCAGGTGTCCCTGAAAACATTTTGAGATACCTCTATATCTAATATTGTCCGAAATATGATTTTGAACATGTGTGCCAAATTTGGTGCTTGTACACAAAAGTGCACAATTATTCACCTTATCCATTCCACTAGTGTGGGTTGGTAAGTGTATGGGTGTGGATGTCTGTCTGTATGGTGGTGTGCGTGTGTGTTCTTGTGTATGTGTGTGTGTGTGTGTGTGTGTGTGTGTGTGTGTGTGTGTGTGGTGTACGTGCAGTTAACACAAATACTGCTCTAAGAGAATAAAGAGAGTTAACACAGTCAAGTTTTGAGTTCTAACACATAAAAGTGGGGCAATACCAGAACAAACAATTCATAAACTGTTTCCCCTGCTTTCGTATTATTCCTAGAAGGAGATAATGAAATTTGACTTTAACTGACTCGCTGTCTTTACTCTAGATTTTTATAATTATTTTCTGTTTGCCTTATTGGCACGATCATAAGGGTGATCATATTTTGATATTTGTTTATAATTCCATTCACCATCATGACATTTCTTTTTAGTAATCACACCAATATAGTAACCCCGATGACCATCGTCACTGTGTAATTGTTATTATATTTATAGAACAATGAAACAGAGGGCAATGCAAAACCCATTGGCTAATTCCTCAACACAAATACACGACTTCACATCTACACAATGTACACATACACGCGCGCTCGCCCCCCCCCCCCCACACACACACACAATCACACAACCACCACCATCACCATGCACCCACACGTAATATTCCGTACTTACACAGTTACGCACATATATATTGCACACACACACCTCAACATCCCCATCACGTACACATACATACCAGCTCAACACTCATCGCTAACACACGCACACGCAAACAACCTAGCCCATACGCCAGCACGCGCGCAACACACACACACACACACACACACACACACACACACACACATACACACACACATGCACCCACCCACACACACACCCACACACATACACACACACACATACATACCCACACACCCACCCACACACATACACACACACACTCACAGACACACGCACACACATGGCAATATTTTGAAGACAGGGACTGGTGACAATTTGTGCAAGGGGTGACAATTTGTGCAACGAGCTATCAGTTTGCCTGCACAAATTGTCGTCCGTGAGGGTGAAAAATGGGAACATCACCTGCAGCACAAATTGACGCCGGCGACAATTTGTGCAGGGGACGACAATTTGTGGTGTCAGGTTTTGTCAAATTTTGCACAAATTGTCGTCGACGACAATTTGTGCAGGGACGACAATTTGTGGTGCAACAGGCCATATTTCATGATAAATCTTACTGGAAAGAAATCTGTTCTGAACTTCCGACTCTCCATCTTTGAACTGCAAACAAACCTGTCCACCTGTCCACAGAGGAAGGTTTCACAGCTGGATCATACTACATTGTAAGTTCATGATAAGAATCATAGTATCACTACAATTTACCATACATCCTACAATAAACTGGTCTGATAGATCCCTCTTTGAACTGCAAACAACCTTGTACACTTATCCACAGAGGAAGGAATCACAGCTGGATCATACTGAGTTCACGTCCATCTACAAATACACTCTAAAAATTAAAGAGAATTGGTATATTTTATCATTTACATCCACTATACAACAAAATCATCCTGACTCTTAATCTTTGAACTGCAAACAAACTTGCACACCTGTCCGAGGAGGAAGGTATCACAGCTGGATCACACTGGGATCATGTACACTGTGCATCATCCAGCTGAGATGGCTATGCCTAGCTACAGCAGGTGGTGAAAGCAGGCATTCACAGGTCAACCTGTTGCTACTCAGGGGTCATTTCAGGTCAAATCGCAGCTAAAAACTTCTATTAGCTTAGTCAAGGGATAGTTCATCCTGAAATTAAGTTGGTTTCAATAAAAGCAGACACAAGACAAAAATTATTTGTGAAGGTTTGATAAAAATCCGTCAAATGATACGAAAGTTACAATCTTTATAAGTTTTTGATTTTGTGACGTCACATGCGAGGTGCTCTCCCATGTGATGTGTACAATTTTTCGGCTAAAGCATGTTTCATACTGAACTGGACTAAATATACCGCTGTTTAAAAATAAGGCTCCTTCCCTTTCTTCCCTTTTCCTTTCCCTATGCCAATTCCTCTGAGCTGGAGTGTACATCTTCAGGATTCATGTTTTCTTTCTAGTCTTGAAATCATAGTGGGCTGGTGTTGTTTACGAAATGTACATCATAAAATCCTCCTTTCTTTTATCAAATTGTGTAACAAATCTAAGCTCTCTTCTTCATTCAGTGAACATGTAAAAACATGCCTTGTGCTCATCATACATGGAATGTCCCTGTTTGTAGGAGACTTCCGGACTGGTGTGGGTGAAAACATGCATATTTGGTCTGAAAAGCCCCTTTCAGAAACTGAACTCAGCTTGACACGAAACAGTGATTCTGTGAAACACTTCTGACGAATCATTCAAAACAAGGCCCATTTATGAGCCACAAATCAATGCCCCCAAGTGTTGTTATTCCACAATATTGAAAGCAGAGGAGTGTGAGATGG
The DNA here is from genome assembly GCA_963669155.1 of Arbacia lixula. Classification (NCBI taxonomy): domain Eukaryota; kingdom Metazoa; phylum Echinodermata; class Echinoidea; order Arbacioida; family Arbaciidae; genus Arbacia; species Arbacia lixula. The sequence goes on along the minus strand of OZ022582.1, from coordinate 18,565,570 downwards.
CCTTTGATGTGTACTGTTGCTCTGACTTACTGCGGATTAAATTTCGCCTAATCCGTGGGCGATTTTCATTAGATATCCAGACAGGGCCAACACACAATAGAATGTCAACAATGCAATCCACAGTGACCCAATGTGAGTGAGCTTTGTACGCACACATTCCTTCACTTTCTGACTACTGCATCCTGGATGTATGCTTGCCACAATGACTAAGTGAATTCCATCTGTATTACAGAAGCTTTACAGTTAAAAAGGTGCTGAAAATGTTTCCTTTTCTTGTTTCTTTATCAAATTCATACAATACAGGCCATACCACACTTAATTGAACATGTGTGTGTACACAGATACTGGAATCACTTTCACAAGTATCTGAATGCAAAATCTACATTGTAGTTCTGTTTCTCCTTCAAAATCAAAATCATCCAGTACATTGTAGTTGTATGTTGGTTTTGTAGTCATGTCATATTGTACCACTTACATGTACATGTATAGTGAAAGTTACTATGGATCTGTATCGAGCCATGCCACTTTGTAGTATGTTGCAAGTTATGTGTACACTGTACATGTAAATAAATAACATCAACAGTTATTGTTCAAAGTGTTGTTCATGTACACGTAAGTAGCTGATGGAATTGTAGTGTACATAAAGGTATAAGGCTCTGGTTTTTTTAACATGCCCTAAATATGTCAACCAAAGGGGTAAAATTAAGAAGTATGTTAGCATACTTCTTATAAGTAATTTGATTATCAAAACAAGTTAGATTTACGAGAATTTCAGGTTTCTGGGCTTAATTCACAGTGGAACTTTGTGGAACATCCATGAACAAAGCAACATTTCCATATTTTATAGCAAAATGTTACATATCTCAAACTTATGCTATTCCTGTCATGCTTTACTAACTGCTACAACAACAAATGTTGATGTTTACAGCATGGTTCAGAGATTATTTATGCCAATTTATGTGTTTCAATTACATCAAATGTCATTTTTACGACGTTTTTAAAAAAAAATAGCTCCTAATATTTGATTTTGACCAAGTAAAGTTTATATTTTCAATAGAAAATTTGCCTTTCCTTGGCTGAAACTTATTGAATGTAAACATTGGATGATACTACAAAGTTACCATAAAAAAGAATTGGAAAAAACACCATGGTTGAAAATTTTCATTTTCAACTCCCAGTATGTTTCGGACGTTACACTGTGTTAACATTTCAACTTGTCTCAGTTTGTAAGGCTTTATTTTAGTCTTATTGATCTTTTAGCTCATTTACTGTCAGGACAACACAAATACATAGTCACATTGTGTATTTAAATGCATACCCACATAGTTAAAGCTTTTTCCCCTCCCAAATACACTATACCCATAGTTACAGATGGCTCTTGTTGAAATACATTCATGTATGTGGAGTATTTGTTATAAATGATGCACATTTGTCCTAGAAAGTGACACATACATTAAATATTGATATAGAAATGAGAAAAAGAAAACAGCAGAATGTGTTTTTTTTTTTTATCCGCAAGACTATCGATCATGTTTTGTTTCGGACGTTACAATATGTTAACATTGCAGTTAGATCATAGCATTGGACATACTGTAGGCCTACTGTGCTTAGTGTTCATAAATATTCTAGAAAATACATGTTGCTAATTCATTACTTTCATGTAAGGATTGAACAAGTGTAATCAATTGTGAGATAAAACTTCTCATTTCTTGAAATTAATTGTAAAAACAAAGCAAGTGGTAATGCTACGTGTATACTTGATGAGAGTGAGAGTGTTCATGTGATTGGAATTTTATTTGTTAATTTTCACTACATAGTGGGTGAATACTATTGTACAAATGGCCCCTGCTTTATATAATATGTACATTTTGACAGCAGAATGGTTACATAAAAACAAGGAAATACCAGTTGACAAACATGCTGGTGAATTGTAAACCAAATACGTACATGTTACTACAGTACTTTAACATCAACCAGACTACTATAATGTGTTATGATCATGAATGGAAACATGTACACAGCTTAGAAAATGTGCACTAAATGTGCTTTAAATGTTGACAATTCTATCCAATAGTTCCTCTACAAACAGAGTTTATAACCATGTTGAGTGGCCTGAATCATCTAATTATGAGATCTTAACTAGGAAAGAGTGGAGTGAAAGGTAAAGTCTAGTGTAGTTAATGGAGCCAGGATATGAGACTTGCTGAGTTATGCAAAATGTTTCATCCATACACTTTGGAGCTGTCTACTGTACAGTGTAGTTGTAAACCACTGTTGTCAACAGCAAAGAGTAATATTCTCTTGAGGTTGACAGCAATTAATGTACAAATATACTGTACATTTAGATACCTTCTTCAAACCAAGCTCACTTTATACCTCCCTGTTCATGCTTAAGATCCCTGACAACCCACAACCTTGTACATGTACTTATACCTCTCTTCTATACGTGCAATTGTCCAATTAATTATAATATACATGTACATGTTATTTTGTTCATTCATTTCATTTCCTTTTCAAGTTGTACTGTGTAAATACAAATAGAAATCAAATTGAACTAATCCTAATCCCACAGTTAAGGTTATTTTTATGTGTAGCACATCTTACATACATTTGTGGGCTAATGATACATTTTGGTGCAAATAAAAGACCTCCATCCAAAAAGAAACAATATCTCTTTAGCACAGATTTATAATTGATGAATGTTTTAAATAAATCCATTAATCCATGGAACTGCCCATCTAAGAACTTGGAATTTCCTAGTTTACAATAAAACAAGTTGCCCAGGGAGCCCACTTAAATAGATTGTTTATTTCTTGTATCCCTTAAAAAAACACTTCAATTGTTAAGATATTCAGATCCAATGAATCTCCTATAATAGTGATGCCTGCTTGATCTTGAGTTCTGCTAAAATATGTGTGAAAAATGATACAGCCTCTGTACATACACTGTATGTACTGTACATGTACTACACAATGTATCAATTTGGTACTGGGAAATGCACTGAAGTTAACACTTTATAATATAAAATTACCTTTTCTGAAGCAAAACATATGAAATAAAAAAAGAAAAATACTTCCACGAACAAGAGGAGATGCTCGAATGCTGTTAATATTATTTTCCCTTCAAAATTATGTTGAATTTCAACAATAAATATGTATGTTAACACTATGGTGTAACGTCCGAAACATGCTCTAGATACCTCAGGAAGTATCATTTGTGTGACTTACAAAATCTTCAATGAATTTATTTCTTTAAATGTTTTAATTTGTTCAAAAGTGTGACTATTTTACAGCAGTTCAAGAATGGTATGTATTACATAGACTGTTTTTACATGTCATTGTAACTGTCATTGTGTAGAAGGTGAGGTGACAGAAATCATGAGAAATGCATGTTTTTCCTTCTTAAATATGATATTTCTGCATTTGAAAAGGATTAAAAACAGTAAAATATTTTTTTATAACATAAATATTGATGTGAAGGCAAAACAAAATGTTACTATATTGCAGAAAGTAAGCAAAACTATGATTTTGTGTTAACAAAATGTTGTGTAACATCCGAAACACTTTTTATTGGATAATTTGCACTAAAAGAAATTTCTTGTATATGAATGGCCTAATTTATGTTAAGATCTGATGTAGAAGAAGGCATCCTTTGTATCATGATGATTGATTCACTTCAGGTACATTCTTCTCCAAGATATATGCTGAGAAAGGATATTATTTGTTTCGGACGTTACATTTGTTTCGGATGTTACGGCTGTTAACGGAAAGTTTTACATTTTTTTATAAGGAATATGTGATTCAATACAGCATTAATTTATGCTGTTATGGGAAGCTATCCTTTGTTTCTTTTAAAATAAAATACTAAATTTTTCCTGCAATTCTCTGATTTTTTTATAATTCAGAATTAACATTGTTTCGGACGTTACAAAATTGTTAACGGAAAATGAGATCATTTCCGAACTTCATGAATAATTTGTTGAACACCATAGCTATAACAGTGTATTGCTATTTTCTGTTTAGGCAATGATAAGGAGCAACCAGTAGATATATTATGACACTGATATCATGTAATTAAATGGTATTCCAAGTGAGTTAAAGAAGGGGTAAGATTGTTAACGGAAAATGTAACATCCGAAACACCATTTTCAATAGGACTATTTCTGTAGAAAAAAAAATAGATTGTTCAGATTCCTTTGAATTTTCTTGAAGTTCCACTCATACTTATTTATTATCATAACAAAAGAATGACATTGTTTTTGGTTTTCTTGATTTTGCAACCTGTGCAAAAAAAAAATCTTTTTTTAGTTTACAAATTTCCGTTAACAATTGGCTGTTCAGTGATATTTTACACAAATGTAGCAAAATCGTAGAATTTTTGTTAAGGTATGGGAGGTCAATCTAGGTCCATGCTTTAAAAAAATATGAAAACCCAAGTCTACATCTGTGTTTTTAAAAAGTTTGAGGCACTCAAAGTGCCATTAAGCTTTTAGGGGTATGTTAAAAAAACCAGAGCCATAATAAATGTGGTTTAAAAAGAATAAAGTATCATGACATAAACTTTGCCAATTTAGCTTGAGATATTAGTCTACAGACTTGTACACATGATTGAGATTTTGATTCAGATTGTGTCACAGACTGCACGATCTGACCTGGGCACCTCCCTGATCTGACCAATGGTAAGACTCTGTGACTACTTGAATCGCAGAACCCAGTCACTGGATTTGTGCAAGAGAGTGACGTCACATGTCCAGTCGTAGGAGCCTACGACTGCAGAATGGAGGCAAAATTGTCTGCGGTGGCCATAAGTGTGCTTTATTTAGTGCGTACACTTCAAACGTTTCAATAGTGAACGTGCTTGTTTGGTATACAAATGTAGTTGTACAAGTGTATGGTTTAGACCACGATTTATTTAAACCGTGTAGTGGTAACTCATAGAAAACAGCATGAATTTAGCACTCTACGACAAACACGTGCGCTCATCATTGAACCTTCTTTAAGTGTACACGGTAACTCCCACACACGCCATAAACTGTGGTAACCATCTTTGTGCATTTGGGGCATTAATGTAACATACAATATAAAATGAGGATAGTGTGTATCTACACACAGTTTTTTTCACATGTACAGTTGGAGTCTCGAAACTCTAAGACTGCATGTTGTTGATGTGCAGTTACACTATATACACTACAGCTCAAAGGAATTGGCATACATGTAGGGAAAGGGAAAGAGAAGAACGGGAAGGAGCCGCAGTTTTAAACCGTGGTATATTTTGTCCAGTTCAGCATGAAACACGATGCTTCAGCCTAAAAAGCTTCATGTTTCATACTGAACTGGACAAAATACACCGCAGTTTACAACTGCGGCCCCTTCCCTTTCTTCTCTTTTCCTTTCCCTATGCCAATTCCTTTGAGCTGGAGTGTACTTGTACATAAATTTATGATACCAACTTGGCAGATTTTCCTTAACACATTAGTTGCAATATTTATCATTTTGATGGCTTAAGTTTAGATTTGAAATGCTATACATTTTGTCTGCTAAGGAAAGGAAAATTAATAATTTTGAGAAGTTCAACTATCTTTTACATTGTACAGATGCAACATGTCAAAGAATGGAAGAACAATCTTCAGACTTTATGCAAACAAAGAGATTGTAATTGCAACCAGTAATTTCAGGAATGTGACCAGGAAACAACAAGATACATGCACATATAGGAGACACATTCTTCTATTTTTTTGTAATGTATGAATTGCTCAAGTGTAAAAACACCACGAATGAGTACAGAATGTACATGTACATTGTATCACAATAGTAAATATCATGCCCCTAAACTTAGAAATACTTTACATGTGTAGATGACTGCGATTTGTCATCTGATGTTAGAAAGCTCGCACTCATCCATATTGCACTTTAATACATGACAATTATTTTACAAAGTCAACTTCATATCCTGTGACATTTGTGGGTGTGTCATGATACAAATACCTGTTTTCATTTTTTGTTGTCTTTATTGTGGGTATGCAATTTGCAATTCTCCACACCTTTGTTCATAAAATATGTGCATGACAAGTAGCCCAGCCAAGACAAGAATCTGACAATAATTCAGCTCTTCACACTTGGTTTATTTTCACCAGAAGGCCAAGCTTGAGTTGATCTGTAAATTCTAAAAAGAAAACAACTTCCTGTCTTCTCGATCATATCAAAGACAAAGGCAAAAATCTGTTATCGGCATAATCTGTGAAGCTATTTTGCAATAATTTTTGCAAAGACAGGAAGTATCAATGTACAGTATATGTACAACATGTATGATTGTTTTGATTGACACTTACTCCTCAATTTGTGCAGGAAAAAAGATTGTGGTAGAAAATGATCTGTTTTTCCTTACAGCCAAACACACACACACACACACAAACACACACACACACACACACACACACACACACACACACACACACACACACACACACACACTTTACCTCTTGAAAGAAAAAATTGGCAGGTGGTGACTTTTTTTCATTTTCAGAGTATGAAATCCTCACTAACTACAAACTCGTCGCGCCAACACCCCCTTACATTTTTCAGTTTCCTTTCAATAAAATACATCATACTCTTGATCTTTCATGAACTACATGCTGTCCTCCATAACTTAAAGGGCCCCTGTCATCAAAATATATGTTGACTTCTGTTGGTGCAACTTAATATGTATATAACAAAATCACTAACTGTTCAATGGAAATATGTGTCCTATATTTTAAAATCATTTTTCTACATTTTTTCTCAGCACTGATAAGCCCCACCTCCAAAATATCCTCCAACTCAAAATTCCCACTGTGACATCATCAAAGGTAGAAATGAGCAGGATAATAGACATAATTTATGCAAACTTAACATTGCAATGATATAATAGCATCACATAGCTAGCACATTTCTGACATAAGGAAACGATTATTCCTACATGAAAGGTTGTTAGATGGTATTGTGTGAAGACATGTGATGCTCTTGTGGGCAGGTGGAGGTAGTCATCGCAATATTTAATTTGTGCATAAATTCTGCTTATTATCCTGCTAATTTCTACCTGTGATGATGTCACAGGGGGAATTTTGAGTTGGAGGATATTTTGGAGGCGGGGCTTATCAGTGCTGAGAAAAAATAAATAAACATTATTTTAAAATATAGGACACATATTTCCATTGAACAATTAGTGATTTTGTTATGTACATATTATGTTGCATCAACATAAGTCAACATACATTTTGATGACAGGGGACCTTTAATAGTAAAAGCCATTTCCCAATGTTTTGTCCCTTTTTTGTTCTCCTCCATAATAGTTTGATGAAAGGAAGAAAGAATTGAATATTTAAAAAAACATTCATCGGGACACCTGGACTTGACAACACATTTTCACTTTTTCCTAGCCATTAACGTAATGTAAGCAGCAATTTCCTGTATCGTTTACCTTTGAGGTAGCGGTCCTCGTTCCAACGGTCGACTCCCCCAGCCCATTGGCCTTGGTGCCGCCTGACCCATGGCTGCCTGACGTGGAGCCAGCCAGCTTGGGGGAAGCAGGGACCGGCCTCTTGAAGCTGTCTAGGAGCCTGACCAGGAGGATGTTTGTGGGGAGGTCAGTGACCCTCTGGTGAGGGGCGAGGTCCCGGCACTCTGGGCACCGCAGCTCGCCCCTGGTGTGCAGGATCTGCTGCAGGCACCGCATGCAGAAGGTATGCTGACATGGCAACACGCGGCTGCTCGTGTCCAGCCGCTCCAGGCATACGGAGCACTCAAGGATGTCAAAGATTGACTGCTCGTCCATGCTTGCTTCATGGACCGCTGAAGAGTAGCCTCTCAGTGTAACCTCATCATGATAGTTCTACTTCTCAATGTACACGTAACCTGAACATAGGAGTTCTTCTTCCCTTCGTTAATAACATCGTACCAGTCAAGTTGCTTCCATGATCCAGTCACGAAGATACTCTCCCTCGCACAAACATTATGCATGTAGTTGATGACGGCACGTGAAACTGTAAAAGAAAAAACAAATATAACAGAACATTAAAGAAAGTACAAATCTGCACCAATTTGTTAAAGGTCAACCAAATGCAAAATGATACATTTTATTAAAGGGGAACTCCAGTTCTCACACATAGAATCAGAAAAACCTGAGAAGCAGAGCAAAAATGGTGTGTGTAAAATCATACTTATAAGAAAGTCATTAAAGGTAGCCCATCCCTTTTGCAGACATATTTCTGAACGGTCCCCTACTTTGTCATCATTCGAGAGAGAGTGGCTATATAACCTTTCCCTGGAATCGACAAAGCGTAATATTCGGTTTTGATAGAAGTAATCTTCTATAATTGATCGAGCTTTTTTGTTCATACCACGAAAATAGTCAAATCTCAGTGAAAACTAGTTAGATTTTCATTTATTTAACGGGATTTATAGTACCTAACCTTAAAATTTCAGTTGGCATCCCACAGATACGTGCTAAATATGTGCAAACTTTCATGAAGTTTTCAGATGTTTGTAAAAGGAAAGGGGCCATCTTTAATGTTTGAGTAATACGAACATGAACAATTTTGGGAGGCAAAATGGGCACTTCGGTCATGAGGCTGCTATGTCACAAGTGCATTTTCCTGCTATCATTTTGCACTGGATAGTGTTGACATGGTATCTTATAGCCTAGAGGTACTAGGCTGTGAGGTGCATGGACACAACCCAGTCTGTTAACAACTACGTCTGGTAACACAGACTATACCCTCATCCCATCCTGGCTCCTCTGGCTCCTTCATTTCAAGAATTTGTCAACATTTTAACCTGGTATTATACCAATTAATGCACTTTTGTGAGAAAGGCTATCGACTGGTATGGGCTGACAATTTTGATCCTGTTACGTATACATACATGTATGAGGAGTCAACTACTGAGTTGGCATTCTCTTCGTAAAATGGTTTGTTATTAATGATACTAGCGCAAGTTCCAAATTAGATGTCACTGACTGGCATTGTAATGTACATACAAAAGCAATACAACTCTTACACTAAATCATACTTACTTTGATGCTATACGTTCAAAATTAATATACTACAACATTTTGAGTAAACACTTCCTAAAATAAGTATTTTCAGGGCAAAACTATCAGCCTGTCAACATTTATCACTATAAATGTGTGTCTCCTTAAACACCGCAGCGTTTATGTGTTATTATCAATGGGCTTTTCCTGATCGAATAGGTGTTCGATTTTATGGTGACTTGGGAAAAAAAGAACAAAAAAGAAATTTGTAGTTGACTCTTAATAGAAGAATTACACTGTCTTTGAGGCTACCCTAGATGTTAAATGGAACTACATTGTAGGTCTGAAAAATTCAGACTGACATAATATGAGTGTTTTTATTTTGATCGTATTTTCTCAGAACGTGCATGATGTAGTGATGAAGACATGCACATCGTGATCAAACTGACTTTGTCAGTCAGCAACGGAAGCAATACCAGAGTGGGTGCGCAGCAGGAATTCTGACATTTGCCGAATACTGTGGTTTTTTTGTAGCTTAAAATTTCAAAAGACGATAATTTGATGAAACTTGTGTTTTTGACTCGCAATTGCGTAGCTTGATTGAAACTGTTGTGCCAACGGTGATTCTGTAATCTCACGCGTGATACGCTTACCATTGCGTTTTTGCCAGTGCATCAAGTAAGGAGACCGAGGTGAGAATGTGCCACTAATCAGTAGCAGGAGCTGTAAATACATGTAAGATACTGACATTTCCAATGGCAATGGCTTTTATAACGTAGAAACAGGCCATACTTAGGTCGCCAACTGGATATGTTAGTTTGATCACGTTGTGCGCGCCTTCAGCACTACATGATGATCGAAATGAAGACACTTTTTTTAAATCAAGTTCATGGCTGTCCCGTTTTTAGACCTAGCTCAGAGTAGCCTCAAAGAAAATAGAATTCTTCTTTTTAAGAGTCCACTTAAATATAACATACCTGCACAAGTAAACTGCAACTTTCTTTATGGTTTTTTTCCCCCAATCACCAAGTCACCATAAAATCGAACACTAATTCAAACCAGAAAAAGGCCACTAATAATAAACATTAACACTGCGGTATTTAACTTAAAGTAGAACACCATTGATTTTAGATAGCCTATATTTTGGTATCATATGATAAAGGATAGTATAGGGTACCCAAATATTGACTTTTCCAACCTCGCTGATCTAACAGAACGGAGTAACCCTGCATCAAAAATTACAATTTTACTACGTCATAATTCTTCATTAGCGACTCTCCGGATGGCTGTCAGCATGATGACGTCATTCTTTGAACAAGATCTGCATCCAAGCTAGCTAGCTCCCGATACATACACATTCACGCATAGGTTTTGAACGTAATTACAACCAGTGATTGACTCCGAACTTGCTCCAAAGTAAAGCCAACATGTTGGGAAACACACTAGACCTTGACATCGACATTGGAGAGAATGATTCAGGTGAATTTTCTTTCAATACTGATATTGATGATGGGGGGGGGGGGGGGGGTGGAGACGGAAGAGGAAGGAAAGAAAGTAATGACGATGATGACGGCCATACCCATACACACAGAGTCAGAGACGGAGAAGGCGCAGCGGCTGTGCTACCTCAGGCGCGTTATTAGTACAGCATGCGAGTTAACTAGTCCAGATTCAGGACGTTGTTTGTGAACACACGATAGCGTGCATCATCGGTGCATGCCTTGATTTGCCTCAACGCTAAGCTGCATACTGTGCGCATCATTTGCTACGCCTCCAAACAACTGCGGGGTACGATGGGCACGGTGGTTGTTTTGTGCTGTATCGTATGAGCAGGGAGGTGGGAGTTGCATAGCAGGCCGTACGGGTAGTGGACTACATTCGAGTACGTGCGTATGTGCATGTCTGGCTGGCCCGTAGAGCACTGATCCCTATGTAGAGATCGGTGATACAGCTGTATGACTCGTATAATTCAGGCCAGCGCATGCAGCCGCCAGCAAGCTCGCCAGCTAGCTTCCCTTACTCCGGCAGTGCTGAGATGAGACGTACGTGCGTAAGAGTAAGACGGCCGTGGCTGCAGGGACAATTTCAGGATCGGAGCTAGCGTTTGTTAGCTGTGCAGAAAACCAAGTACTGCGCTCGCGGGAAGCGTACGAACGGGAGTACACATGTACTATGTTGCAATGGCCAAGTTGTGCGGCGCGCGCCCAATGCCTATATAGCTAGAAGCAAGAAAAAGATCGGCATACTTCACGACAGAATGACTAATTATTAATGGAAATGTTCAAAAGACAAATATGTGTGTATCACTGTAAGGAAATACTTAATTAATATAAATCATACAACAATAGGTACGAATCAACATTTGCACAGGGGATGTTCTTGAATGATGACGAATTTTGTGTACAATGCGTATGGCGAGTGTGCCTGAGTGTGTGATCTGTTCAGTTAATGACGTCTGCACAAAGGGGGTCTGCCACTCACAATTTCGCGGTAGGCCTAGATGAGGAGATCATGCACGGGCGATTAGAATTGTTAATTTTCATATTCTCATAGCAGTGTGAGGCTGGAAATTAATATTTTCGTGATCTCTACATAACCAGCTTTCCATAGATGTAAAAATTTACTATATTTAGAATTTTCAATGGAGTTCTAGACACACATTTTCAGTGATAGGTACATCGATCTGGACGGGCCGATACTTTTTCCCTGAAAATACTTATTTATTTACATGTACTTACTTATCTAAAATGTTTTAGTATTTGAATTTTTAAAGTATATAGCATCGAGGTAAGTGTGAATTCGTGTAAAAGTACAATTTAACATGCTTCATTGTTTTCGTCTCAAATCGTATGTGCGGTGAGAATGGTCCCCCATCATATACGGGGGCTGCGCCCGGCCCGGTTGCCCGCGCCGCGCCCCCCGAGTGTGAGGTGTGTACAGTCGGTTACCGCCTCTGTGTGCATAGGCTATGGGGCGCTAATGCACTTTGGTATCCCACTAGTTTTATGAATTTTTAACCCTAAACCTAATCCTGACCCTAACCCTAACCCTAAACCTAATTCTAAACCTAACCCTGACCCTAACCCTAACCCTAGACAAAAAATTTGCCGCGTAATTTGTCCAAAAAAGTGATTTCTAGGTCACTTTCTGCCGACGACAATCAGTATTGCAGTGTTCCCATTGTGTGCATTATATATGTGGGATACCAAAGTGCATTAGCACCGGCTATGGCTACGCAGTGTGGCTGATAAAAGACTCTCGTCCGACTATTCTATCGCATTATCCCAAATTCAAGAGAAGCTATTCATTATTTATGAATATGAAACACACCACGGCAACTTTCATATCATCAATTGCATATAAAAGAAGAAAAAAATCATTTCAAAAGACAGAATATAGTTAAACTCACCAGTAGTTAGATTGTAAAAATCGAACTCTTCGAAACTTCATCCGTCTTTCCCGATTGTCGTCGCCTCTTTGAAAACGTATGGTGTTGGCAAAGCGCAACTCGGAAAGCTAAACAACGAAACACGGCATCCCCAATGCGGTGACCATTCTTAGCTTTCAGGCACCACCATTGCACTGCCCGTGGCACTTTGTATTTTATAGATGTTTTGTATTATTTTCTCTCAAGTCAATTGAACAAATCATTCTCAATTAAACTTGATACACTGTACATTGATATTTTGGATTAAACATAAATTGCAATAATTATAAAAATAATAAGTACAATTTCATATATTGTTTCAAAACATTAATTACAATCAAGAATCTTGAGAGAAAAGTTTTGTCCATTAATTCTCCCATCCCCTCCGTGTGCGTATGTGAAAAGCAATACGATAATTATACATAATATGTGGCATGAATGTGCTAATCTGTCGACAATTTATCTTTTGATGGACATGCGCCATTGATGCTTGCTTGCACATCAGTAAATACGCACATAAACATTCCATTGAAAAGCATTTACTAGTGAACATCATATTAAGGGTTAACTAAAATCAATCTGCCGTATTTCTTGAAATATTTCTTCTTTTTGGGGGGCATGCATGATCCTAAAAAAACCGCACGTTGGCCTTTCACATTATCAAATACGTATACATGATGGGTTGTATGTTACAATATCATGATACTCATTTTAAGTATATTACAATCAATCAATCAAAGTTTATGTGAAAATGCCATAAAGGTGTTTTTTTTTTTTTTTGGCATACTCTCTTGGCCAGGGAGTACCAAAATGAAAGAACATCAGGCAGCCAAATCCACACTCGTCATCAGCATGCAGCCAGGGTGTGGTAATAATTTTAGAAATTAGATTCGTTTCTGAACCAGAGGTAAAACGGTTAACGTCACATTCATGATCATAAAGAAAGAAACCCCATCACTATCATCTTCATCTTCACCACGTAGGTATTTCTCAGGAGAAACTTATGTAATGTTATTATGTTAAATATCAAACGACGATTGAGCATTGATGGAAAATTAACATGTTATATATCTTTTCTATGGATGAGCAATACTTAAACTCTTCAACACTTGAACACAAATGGAAATTCACATTTTATATATTTTTTCTATGGATGAGCAATACATATTATATTTTTTTTTGTAAAGATCTGCCGTTATTACGAACCAACGTACCATCCAAACCTCATCCAAACCTTAAAAAGCGCCCTCTTTATTTTGTTTGAAGGGTAACTTTGCTCTTCTCTTTACACTAATAGCAGGGCTACTGGTTATGGACAGATATACATGTACATCAATCTTTTTTGAACCCATGCTCAGCACCGCCTAAAAGTTACGTGTTCACAACTTGTGCGTTTAGGTGTTTATCTTGTGTCAGCTGCTTCTCGGGGGGAAGGGGGGGGGGGGGGGAGGGGTGATTATTTCCCCTAATATTTCAGGTGGTGGGTGACTTGTACAATCACCCCCCCCCCCCACCCCACCCCCTACCCCCCCCCCCCCACCACAATAACAATATTCAATGGTGTTGCAATAAAACATTATCACTTAATGTACTCTTAAGGCCTCTTTTGAACTGGTGAATCTGCTACGTCTTGAACTGGCAAGTGTTCCCTTCAGAAAATGTAACTTGTGACGACAAATTATGAAAGCTAAAGTTGATTTTGTTTATGTGTTTGTTTATCTTATTTTTAGGCCTTTCGCTCACTAGATAAGTTCTTCTAAAAGAAGTTTTAAATATTATCAGGGGTATGTGGAAACAGCCCACGGTGTACGTGCGTGTGCGTGTGTGTGTGTTGAAATTGAGACGGGGTGTAACAAAGAGATCACCCCCTCCCTACGCTTAAATAGTGTGTTGTTCCCAGGATTGAGCAACAGAGACATTTTCATAGGATTGCTCTGTGTTTGAAACCAAATATGTGGGAAGGGGAGCAGGGGGGGGGGGTGGCTTACCATATCGATTTTTATTAACAAAAATAGAACATGACAAAGTTGTTATACGATGCTGGGAGTTATGGTATGTGGAGCGCCCTCCCTTCTACCCTCTACCCTCTACCCTATACGCCCCCCCCCCCCCCCAAACACACACACACACCCAATACCTGTGACAAACTGTTTAAAAAACGATTTTAGTTTGGTACCAAACTAGAATGCATAGGTCTTTTCGTTTATATTCTGAATAAACGAAATTTCACTCTTTATGAATCTCGATTTTTACAGTCCCTTATTCTTTTCCCCACTCTCCACTTCACCATTCATCATATGATCACTCTTCCAGTCCCTCTCCTCCCTATCTCTAATTCTCTCTCTCTCTCTCTCTCTCTCTCTCTCTCTCTCTCTCTCTCTCTCTCTCTCTCTCTGTCCCTCTCTCCTTCATGCTCCTTTCGATCCCCTCCATGTTTCCCTCTCTCCCCTATCCACTCTTTCCTCCCCATCCTCTCTTTTCTTAAACTTTTCCTTCTCTCCCTCCCTCTATCGTTGTTCTCACTCACTTTCCTTGCTCTCCCTTTGTATTAAGACTATTCTCCCTCTAACTGTATCTTACCCTTTCCGCTCCAACACCCTACTGCTCTTTTCATAATGTATCTTCCCTTCAGTCAATCCCCCTTTCTCACCCCCTTGTTCTCTCTCCCTTCCTCTTTATCTCTCTCTCTCTCTCCCTCTCTCTCTCTCACTTTTCTATCAGAGTGTATCACTCTCTCTTTCGCCTCCATTCAGCGCCACGAACTCGTCGCCGCAAACTCCGCCTGCTCAGAATAAAAAAAAAACCTTAAAAAAAACTTTTTTGAAAGTTACGATTAATTGTAAGTCCCAAAATTAAATGCAACTTTGCATTTAATCACAACACTCCATGTGTAATGTGCGATAAATATTAAACGCAAGTTGCGTTACATTATAACTTTACTTTAGTGCAAGACGGCCCTAGAATGACAACATGTAGAAGATTAACTTATATTTCGCTTTTTATTCACATATCACATTTCACATCTGAGACGTTCAGCATGACGACTTCTTCCAGCGAAACAAATTACAGCATCGCCCATTCGGCTAACAAGTAACTGTCTTGTCATATTTGGTGAAGTTGGTCAAATATTATTCGAGTTATAACATAGAAGGCGGAAATTTAGGATTTTACACCTAGTTGTGACCTTTGACCGATGCGACCCAAAATCGTATCAATTCATTATCCTGTCACATCAATATTGTACCAAGTTTGATGAAATTCGGTCAATTATTTTATTGAGTTATCGCGTAAACGGATGGACGGACTGACGGAGGGACGGACAACCCGGAAACATAATCCCATTCAGCCACTCCGTGGTAGAGGCACTATAAAACAAAATATAGTTATACTGACCATAACTCTCAGTCATCATTAAACAGCGTAGCGGCTCTGGTTGTTGAACGACTAAAATATTAATGTCCCTTTTAGCAGAAAAGTAGTAAACTCGTAAACGCGTCGTACTTTGTACGACTGACATCACTTTTAAGTGTTGATAACGTCTTGTAAATCATGTAAAATGAAGTGGATCACCGTATTTACAGATCTTCTAAAGTGAATACGATGACACGTGCAAAACAAGCGCGAATGAAATAAGAAATGCAATTCACCTTTGGGCGTTGCAAAAAGATTTAGGTCTATGCATACAATTTGAATTATGATCGTGATAATGATGATATCGCGAATGTATGAAGAGGTAAATTGTCAAAACACGACGGTCTTTCTTTGAATCAACCTATCCGCAAATCCAGGATTTAGATATAGAGCGGGCGCCGTTGTCAACGTTGAAAACAAATTTGAAAAAAAAAAAAAAACATAGGGGGCGCGGATTGACCTCATTTTGTATATTGTTATATTAATCATGACGTATTATGTTTAGTGATTATCCCAATAAAGAGGGGGCGCGCCCTCTTGCGTCGCGTTTCGTTGAAAGACACACCAGTCAGACATGGGTGTTTGTTTCAGCTTCTGACAAGCGGAATGATGAGACATGATTTTACTGGCTTGGTACCGAGAGGATTAAGAACGACGTGTGCATGTTGTGGCATGCAATAGGCCTAATAATGTAATTACCAATAAATCGTTCGCGAACCTGCAACATTTCAAAATATTACATTGTGTATATAGCTGCTCTGGAGGCCGGGCTGTCATGAACTGGAAGATTGAAATCGAAATTGAAATTGAAATTAAAGTAGTCCATTGCGAGTTCAATGAGCAGAACGACTAAAGGAACGCGGGTGTTTTTATGTAACTCTTTTTGTGTCATGTGTGTATTTTGTCGGCAGTCATACACACAAAGCACTCAGGGCAGCTTTTCATCTGGTAAAGGAATCGTTAAAGAATATATCTGGCCCATTATGGACTGCCCTGGGAGAAGAAAAACAGCCATCCATTTTGATGACTATGTTGTTAAACAATGAGCAGTATTCTCTCGAAATGCGTTTAACAAGTTTAAAATGTTTCGCGTCGTATGCTCTCAATGGATGCCGCCATGTTCCAAAATATAACAGTCATATTGAGAGCTGCAGTGTTCTCTCTTTGGCAAAGCCGCGGGTTCGAGTCCCACACATGTCCTTGCAAAGGAGCCAGCATTGTGTGTTTTCGCGCCTCCCCCCTTCGTGTGAAAACGCCCCGCTCTTCGGATAGGACGCTATTTGGAGGTCCCGTGTATAGAACAGCCACATTAAAGAACCCACATTACTTCTCGATTCAGGTTAGTACATTTATTTATTTATTTACTTATTTATTTATTTATTTATTCATTTATTAACGTTTAATTTCAACAGTGTTGCCCTTTCAGTTAACAACTGATCTACCAAGGGTCCCTGCAAACAATAAAAAAAACAATACAATGCACATATTTAAACCAACAATAGTGAAAAATAAATACAAATGAACACGTGAATACATTAACTAATTCATAAATCAATGTCAGAGATATCTAATAAATACTTTCATGAAAAATCAAACTATTAAAACTTCTGCTCAAATTGGGAACTAATATGCGATCAATAAGGCTGATGATAAATTACGTTGCCTTTTAAAAGAGTTAATTGATGTAGTATTTCTAATGCAAAGTGGGATATTGTTCCAGATTATCGAGCTTACATACTGAAAAGACTTTTTCATAATTATAGTCTTTGTTTGGCTTATAGCGGATTATCGATGGCATATCTTGTAAATATATGAGGAGTTCTAAAAATTATCATAACCTTCAAATATTGCGGTGAAAGTCCATTTATAACTTTAACACAAACAAACAAAATTTATGATTAACTCTATTTATAACATATTGTCAATTTAGTCGTTTCATGTTGACACCCTATTTCTAATAAATCCGTTGTCCCTGACACGCTACATTGGATAAGAGGTGCTATAGCCTAACACATGTTTTTGCACAAACTTAAAAAAAAAAACGCGTTTCTATTACTAATCTAATTTTGCTCAGTTCAACATGTTCAATGCGCTCGTCCTCATAACTTCACGCATATCATGTATACATGCGAAATATCAGTACATCACTCTTGAGCATATTATTCTTCTCCGGCGATTTCACTTACATTTTTGTATATGAAAATGCTTAAAAATATAAAACGTCGGAGAAGAGTTACAATTCAATCACAGCCCGATAAATGTTTTGGTATAAGTCTTTTACCGAATTGTTGACCATACTGCTTTTTTCCTTCGTTTTTATTTGTTTGTATTTTCATCTATCTATATATAAACAAGTTAATGGAAAAACCGGATAAGAAAAGTCATAAAATTGCTTCTGACATTTTCATTAATTTGTTCGTGTTAACATTGACATTTGCAGCGCCATCGCAACCTCAAATATTCTTATGGCTTGTTGGCAATCATGACGTATGATCGGGAGATGTCGCGTTGTCGTAGGATATCATGTCTATGTAAATACAAACAAAAAATAATTGTCGGATTATTCTTAATCCTTTCTTCCCCAAGGAAAGCTTGTTGTGAACCAAAATTGTGAATCTAATTAGGCCAACCAATCGATATCTCCCCAGAAAGGTGAACGGAATTACCATGCAGACAATACACGACATAAGCTTCATCGAAAGATGATTAGAGATAATGAGAGAAAGATGTATAGAGATAACGCTATACCACCTCCTAATCACAAAAGCGATCTAAATGCCATCATGATCTTGATATTGACGGCAAGTCTTTTGTCCTAGGCCTATATATTTTTTTTGAAACATTCATAATTCACATGATGGAAACTTATTTTGCCCTAGGCATGTTCATTACGATACAACAAACAACTTCTCTCGCTATTGCTCGTCATTAACAGGATTGGAGGTTGGGGATAGATGTTGTATAGATAATACCCCATCCTCGATTGATATTAGGATCACGTGACAGAATCATCTCAAAATGATTAGTGTCATGGAAATCGCACATGGCCAAGAGCCGCGGTGACGGCAAAACAATGTAATTTCAAATATGTTTACCACTCGTCAAGATTTTGACGGACTCCCTACTTTAATGACACAGTGACCCTAACATCTTGACCAATGTTTCCAGTTACCTTTTATCATATTAATTGAGATTCCTCCCTTTCTTCATCGATTATCAACATGAATTATTCATTCAAATTATCGAAATTATATCTTATTTTAGTGTAAATGATTATTTATGTATATTGAAAAGACACGGAAATAAATTGCCTTGTTACGATCAATGTGTTCTTTAAATCGAGTTGATAATATCCAAATAAAGACGGCTCTGGGGGATGTGGTGATTTAAAAACAATACATTTTCCACGAAGCCGTGGGCCTAGGGATTATAGTATTGTTTTGAGATCACTGCCGGTCTATAGTTTCAACAAGCCCACAATATTAGAGCAGTATGTATTTTGTTTTTATATAACGAATAAAATAAGGATGGATAACTCAGATATTTCGAACCCACAACCATTAAACAAGATTTCTTCAGAGCAGAACTCTACCCTACTTTCATCAATCAAGGCCGAGGCTGAATTCTCATTCATTCTTGCGAGCATTTACACACAAGTTGTAATATTCCCACCACTCAACAAGCGCGTACTTTATGCGCGTATTACCACAAGACATGCGTGCATTCGTGAAATATCCTCTAGCCAGGAGCGCCGTGATCGTTATGCGCACATTGTGCATGCCCTAATTGAAAACTCGTAGCTGTTAACGACAAATTGAACTATTATTGCGTTTACACAAACAAAATGAGTGAGATTCTATCCGCTGAAACATTGATGTTTAAATCTTACTAATTTGGGTATGTGTGAACGCCTTTATCGTATTCTTTGCGTAAATGCGCACAAAAACAATTATTGTGACGTCATGTTAAACAGATCGCCGGACACTGTTGTTTGCGACTACTTTTCGCGAATCGGCACATTAATACACTGAACGTTGGTCGCGCAAATGAGTTAACATACAAACATACAAACATATAGCGGCTCAAGCGCAAGCTGGTCGCCACACATGCATATTGATGTTTAAAAAAAGTACCATTGGCCGCTAGTTACGCAAATAAAAGGACTATTGACCACTATTTATACAAAACAAAGTACTTTTGCTAGGATGAATACAAATAATGATTTTTTTTTTCATGCGTGCAATGGACAGCATGTTTCATGAGGTGAATCCATCATTCAGTTCATCTTTTACCGAATGAAATATGCTGTCCATTGCACACATGAAAAAACATCCATTATTTGTTTTATATGACACCTACATGTATATGAAACCTACATAGATAGATCCAAATTAGATAGATATATGCACAAGTACAGCTGCTGAGTGGCCGCGGTTACACCCACACTGGTAGTCTCGGCGAGCGTGCAATGGACAATATCAGATGGATCCAAAATTGCAAGGTTGATGGCGTCATTATAAGAAGACTGAATGATTGATATGAAACAACCAATCAAATGACAGGGATCTATCTAGGTGTCATATAATCAGGGGCGTAGACAACGGGGGGATGAGGGGGATGCATCCCCCCAACTCACAAGGTGGGGGGGATGGCATGTACAATCATCCCCCCCAGGTTTGGGGGAATGGTATTTGCTTAGTTACTTAGTCATAATAATAATGATAATACAAATAATAATGATAACAAATATTTATAATGATAATTATGATGATGATAATAATCCTCATCATTATTGTAATTGTGTTTATTGGTATTAGCCGCATTCACACGGTGAAAGCCAATTCAGACGGTAAAGAAGAGAAAATCGTACAAGTACTTTGTGGTTTGTCCCCACTAAGCAATATAGCATACCTTTTTATCAAAGAGGTTTTGGGCAAAATAATTTGGCAGGATTGTTTCTCACCTTATCGACTAACTTCTGTGTGAAAATCACATTAATCCAATAAGTCATGCGTGAGTGGGCAAATTTAAGAGGCAAAAGTGTAACTTTTCAAAAGTCACAAGGGTAATTTTGGGTTTCTGTCATATGAATTTTGGATGAATTCCATTTCTGATGCATAACTTATGTCCTTTCATTGTTTATCATCCATCTCTCGATGCACCTACACATATCCCGACATTTCACCAATTGTTCTGGTTGAGTGAGCACAGTTTGAAAAATACTCATCCTTCTTGGGTTTGAAACTTTTAAAAACCCTTTATTTTTGTGAAAAAATACAACTGGATATTTTGACAAAAATGTAACATGACCTGTTATGTACACATTAGAAGTCATTTCCGTGTCATGGTTCAGTGAATACACTTTAAATATCGCACAAGAAATGTCAAAATGTACTGTTAAAACGGCATAAATAATTACCCTTGTGACTTTTGAAAAGTTTCATTTTTGCTTTTAAAATTTGCCCACTCATGTATGACTAATTGGATTAATATCATTTTCACACAGACGTTAATCATTAAGTTAAGGAACAATCCTGCAAATTGTTTTGCCCAAAACCGCTTCGATAAAAAGTCATGCTAATTTTCTTAGGGGGGGGGGGGGGGGGCTTACTTTTCTGTTGTGTTTAGAAAACAAAAACACGTGGTGAGTTCGCTAAGCAGGAGGCCTTGTCTTCCTTAACTTTTTAAGGGGGAAATATATGTGAGTGTGTTCCTTACATAATTCACAGCGTGAATTGATTTTCGGATTCTAGGATGGCTCATAATAAGAAGTTGAAAACATCAAGGATCACTTCTTTTTCAAGCATAATGAGAAAGAAGAACATGATGACGAACAGCCGTCTACGTCAAAATCGGATGATGTCGGAGATAGACCTGTTCTTCCGGAAATTCAACCAGAAGAAAGTGCCGTTGAGGGTGATGAAGCATCTGAGGCGAAAAATGATGATGAAACTGATGCCGGTTTTAAAGACTGGGTTAGCCCTAATCCCCCCCCCCCCCAAAAAAAAAAAAAAAAAAAAAATACTTTTTCCATTCCAGTACTAGGAATTAAACCGCAGAAAATTCTGTTTCAAGCCAAATGGTACCCAAACTACCCCGGGATCCATTACGAACCCTCCCTGCAACATGTGTTAGTTCATTCTGTACTCGTATGCCACGGTGTGTAGATCTTGTCGAAACTATGACTGTCCATTTAAGGCGTAGTATGTGTGTGTGTGTGTGTGTGTGTGTGTGTGTGTGCGTGGATGTGTGTGTGTGTGTGTGTGAGAGAGAGAGAGAGAGAGAGAGAGAGTATGTGTGTGTGCGTGCACGCTTGTGTGTTTTATTTTACCTCATTAAGTATGCATCAGATTGCACGATTTCAAGTTCAAAATTGCAAAAGCTCCCTACCGTGGCAGGGGGGACACCCCCCTCCCACACCCCCCGCCCTCTCGAGCGTTGGCAGCCCAATCATCCCCCCCAATTGTTCGAGCCTGTCTACGCCACTGCATATAATTAAATCTAGTTCATGCCTTTCGACCAATCAGATAATATGATTATGGAGATGAGTTTTATCATATTATATGACTTATACCCAGCTCACCCCATTCACTTAAAAAAAAATTGTTAAAATTTGATTTACCTCACGATCGTGATATATGCAGCAAACCTATAACTCGCAACTCTTACAGGTACGTACATAGCTAAACGCAAAATATCACTTGCACATTACAAACATTTTTAATAGTCAATATTTACATGAAGTAGGACAGCCTAACAGCTATTTGTAATACTTTTATTTACTAACGTTATATCATGCCGGCACGTTTAGCATTAATCCGTAGCTAGCAACTGCATAGTTAGGTGATATCGGAAGTGCATAGCATCTATACCATTAAGCGCGTCGCGGGGAAAATGCAGCGCGACCCGTTCCACTAGACCAACTTTTCATAACCTTATTTGTAACAATTTCCTTTAAATTCCATTAAACTGTCAAGTATATGGAGATGGTAGCGATATTTCCCTGATTGCCAATAATGTGATGATGTAATGGTGTGGGAGGTGGAAATATCATTTCTTTTCTCCAACTTGTCAAACGTGACTACCGCTCACTTTAAGTTGTTAAATATTGCACCGGAAAGACAGGTAAACAATGCGCGTGTATGCTCGGCGCCCGTATGTATTGCATGAATAAGGAAACTTTGCTACAGTGAGCATTTATTTTTCAATTATATCCAATATTTCGTTAATTTTCGTTAAGTTTATAAAACAACTAACCACAGGGCTGCAATGGAATGGTAAATCTAGTGCCTGAGTGGGTTAAACCTTCTCCCCCCTTTTTTTTTGTTGAGGGGGGGGGGGGGGTATATTTTTTTCCCTCCACAGGGATTTTATTGATTCTCATTCGCAACAAATCAATAAACATCTTTAAGGTAACTGACATATTCGAAATACAAATATTTGTTGAACTGTCAGGTTGACATTATTATGGAATTCTGGAATTATGATGGAATCCATCAGTAGTGTCAGGTAAATAATTTCGATCCCACTTCGGTAATGGATTTGCCATATCATAGCAGTCCATAGGTCAGTTACTTAACACTTTATCGTAAGACACACACCATTATGTCACTGCCCAACCTGTTTCATGGGCAGATACTTGTAGTGTGTGATTAGTATTCTCATCTACTATAATCTCGATAATCTATATCGTGTCAGGCCCTTCTTCCTTCTTTTCTATGCTATCCCATTGTTTCAAACGACAATTGTTTTCTCTCACGCAAAGAGTCCCTTGGGCAAACCAGTGAAACGAAGGAATTGGATCATATTCTTCTTTTTTCTGATTTCATCATAATATTTTCATATGTAATCCCAACTAATCTAGCACGTTCTTTGGGGACTAACAATATTCTTTAATAAGGAAAGGTTTAAAAGAGTAAATTGGCATGAATGACTAATCAACAATCTAAATTACTCGAAAGGTTGGTTGACCCGCTTCTGTATCATCCGACGTTTGTTGAGGTCCTAAACCGTACTCGGTCTTAAAGTTTAACTCGCCGGGGAAGTTTGTGAAAAAAAAAGTTTGATGAAATGCGTACGCCCTTATCGTGACCGAGCGAGGCTGGCGCACATCACTTTCCACACACACGCTTCGATTGACTATACAGCGAGCTCTCCACTAGATCTAAATGAAATTTCATCACTTTTACTAATTATCCTCAGTTTTGCCGTTATTAGTTTTTTTTTTTAATGAGCTAAGGAGTTAGCTACTCTATTGCACCGGGTTAAAGTTTAGAACCTCAGCAGATGTTACACTATGTCGGTCAGATCTCAGAAACTCTCTGCCGAAAGCGTACAAACAAGTTTCAGTAATTAGTGTAGCCTGGTTCACAGGCTTTTAGACATTGCAAATCCTCGAGAAGAACTAGGGAGTGATTAAACTACTGCAGCCAGACATGTTTAATGTAAAGGAAGGTCGAGAAATGTTCAAAAGCATGGACGCTAGGCTATAATTAGTCAGGGTCACGTGGTTAACTTGTCAACACAGCATAAAGGGGAAGGAAGAAATGTTTAAAGGGAATATACTGTATATACTGGGAAGACAAAAAAAGCCTTCAAATTGGTGATCATGAGCAATCTTCTTGCCAATGGTCTTAAATCCATGTATTGCCCATTTTATAAACTTGCTGAAAGTTATTTGCCCTCAGATGATCCACATTTGGAATAATTAATGATTATCAGTGAAATCCTCCAAATGTTCGGCCCAAACATTTGGGAGATTTGCGATTTAATTACTAATAACTACAAATGTGGATCATTTGAGGGCAAATAAATTTCAGCAAGTTTCTAAAATGGGCAATACATGAATTTAAGACAATTGGCAAGAAGATTGCTCACGATCACCTTTTAAAGGCTTTTTTTGTCTTCCCAGCACAGTATATTCCCTTTAAGGTCTCAATCTTGAAACTTATAATTACACTTTGATAAAAAAAATGATAATGGCTAAATTATATGATAATGGCTAAAGTAGTCAATTTTCACTGACCGCCATGTTTAAACATAACAACAACAATCCAAACATTCCTTACTGAAACGCGGTACACTTTTTGGCTCGTAACAACCATGCCCACAGTAATATTAATGTCATATTATTTATGTCAATAATGACGAATATAAAAAGATCTCACGAGAGAGTAGTATTATTACCAGCTCCACGCGATGGTTTCGACCTGATCTCATTTCACATCTACATGGGATCGACTCCTTGAAACCTTGGCCTTCATCTTCTTTGAACTATTGCCCATGGTCATAACCAAATAAGTTATTATTTCCATCTCTTGATATTTGCATTGACCACAAATAGATTCAATTCGAAACCGTATTATAAGCTTTTTTTCTTTGTGAGCGTGTGGTAATCCAACTGTAGGTCAAATTTGAAAACAATCAACTCTCTGGACTACAAAAAGGAGTTTTCCCCCGTCATAATTTATGCAACAGTTATTATTGAACAATGATTATTGTGGGTGTTCCCAAATACCCCAAATAAATAATTGGCAATTTAAAATTGATAACAGCTCAAAGATAGAACTTTGACACATTTTTAATTTGACACAATTTAAAAGATTTAAATATCTTGATCGCAAGTTTTGTGACATGTCATTAAATAATCATTTATTTATGCAACAACATTGTTCATCTTCCGTATGCAAATTACTTAGTGTTCGGTACCGTGACGTCATGTTCACACTAGCCTCTACTTCATTGACTCACGGATGAGTTAATAGACCAGTTTACTAACATATTCAAATTTTATGCACACCAGTTTAATAAAGGTTGCCCCTGACAACCGGAAAGCTTGCCCGAGGTTTGCTAGACATAGCAACAACTAATGTATGCAAAGTGGATTCCAAGTACTGAAATACCATTGTTAGGTACAGGTTAATGGAATAACTCGTTACTAGGCCCCAAGGGAAGAAACATCCATACATTTGACTACATTAGTAAACCGGTCTATTGCACATTGTCGTGTATAAAAACAAACAGAAGAGCAAAAGACCTTTAACTTAAAAAGGCTTCACGGTAAATATCCTTATCTGTTCCATGGTCCAGGCAGGTTATCGTTAACAAATGTTTGATATTCTCAAGATTAATGATTGTATGGCTCTTTGATGAAGCACGTCTGGCTGAACGACAGGGTGCCCTGCTGAAACCACGAGACGGGACGCCCTCTCGCGGTGAACCCAGCGTACCAGGCTTGACCTCCGTTGGTAGATATGACATGGTAGGTGAGCATGGTGATGTCTGACAGTACAGGAGACGTGTAATCGGCAAGTCGCTCGTGCCACACCGATTGCCAGTTGCTACAGGTTGCATCGCCCGCAGCCGTGCCCTAAAGAATAAAACGAGTGATAAAAAAATACATATAACCCTCTCTATACCAAGCTATGTAACCCCCATTGGTTTGCTACACATGTGTATAACCATGCGACTGAGAAGGTTAATCCTCTTAGTACCAAGCTATGACAACCACATTGGTTTGTTACGCGTGTGTATGCCCACGGGACCGCAAAGGTTAAAGAGCAACTCTGGTCAACTCTTGTCTTGTCAAATTTATGACAAGAGCGAAATGAGTGACTTACAACTCTTCATTACTTCAAAATGTTCAGCGATGATCTCTCTTCCCCCCCCCCCTCTTCCCCCTCTCTCTTCTCATTTTGTTCACAATTCGTTGTATCATACCGTTCAATACAATTTGAAATATCATTTAGTCATTATGCTAATGCTTTTTTTCTAATAAATCATATAATGCGTTTCCTCTCTCGGATATCAAAGGATTAAAGACTGATGAATAAACGGAGATAGAGATTTTTCTTGCAATTTCTTTTTGCTTTCCCGATTTTTCTAGAATTGTGGGATTCAATCCTTGTCAGTTGTTTTAAAACAGTGTATACTAATTTACAGTGTTTGTGTGCATGTAGGTGCAGCTGGAATATTTTACTTAAAAAGGATTGTTTATCCTTATTTGCTCATGTATATTATGCTCACAAAAGTGTTGATACCATTGGCTGATCTGGATAAGTGAAATGAGACTCGACATTTCTTTTGTTCTCTCTGAGAAACCGTTGCCACACAATCATGTTCTAACAAAAGCACATATTGAGAAGACATACGTTTTTGGCGTTGTCGAGCATGGATTCAAAGAAAGAGCGTATATCCTTCTATAACAGTATCCCTACATAGACTCAACCATCCGCAATAATACCTCAAAAGTAATATTGACCGATCAATAATAGCTTTTCTTGCATGAATTTGCATGTACACGATTTGTATCGCCGACTTGTGCGATGTACGTGCTAATGGGAAAGTCCACTCCGAAGTTAACTTGCTTTCAATAACAGTGTGAACATAAAATAAACATTTTAGTGAAAGCTTGATGAAAATCCGTCTAAGGATAAAGAAAGTTATGATTTTGTGACGCCACACGAGAGGTGCCCTCCATATGTAGTGTGCTGTATAATCCAATACATTATTCTTTTTCTGTTTCTTATTCAGGATTTCTTTTTTCAAAGAAGTATGTGTTTCAAACCGTGTTTCCAATGATGTATCGAATGCGCATAAAATAAAAAACAACATTTAAAAAAAAAAGCACAAAACATAATTATGGGAGAGTATCTCGCAGTGAAGTAAAAAAATCTAAATTTTAAACAATCGTAACTTTCTTATCCTTTGACGGATTTTCTTCAAACCTTCACTAGTATGTACTTTTATGTCTCTGCTTTTATGAAAACAAACTTATTTTAAGGGTGGACTATCTCTTTAAATAACTAATTGCATGGGTGCCACGATCGCCATTACGGCATATCAGAATACTCTACCCTAGTCACACTAGAGGGCGGAATAAGCCGGAATGCCGTCGGAATGAAAATTCTTGGTACATTCCTGGATATTTGAAATGCATTCTAAAAATTCTGACTGCATTCTGAGTGCATTCCAAATATTAGGGTCCATTCTTGTGCCCGGCCCTAATGTTTTGCTGATGCTCAAAACTTTCTGCATTCAAACTGAAAAAAAAAACATCAAACGGCATTCAAAGTGCAGTCCAACAGCACTCTGACTGCATTCCAAATATTCTGACATTTCAACAACATTCGAAACATTCCGATTGCATTTATGGGAGAATCGAATTGCATAAGAGCACGGCTAGCTGTTGCTGCAACGTCAGTCAGCATTGAGCAGTCACTGATGAGAATTGAGATCATGCCGCCAAGAAAGAATGTAACCCGCTTTATTTAGATCAATTCGAAATTCCCACCCGAATGTGGCTCGAATTTTGACAAATTTCATTCCGACTGGTTCTGCTTGATTCCTGCTGATTCCGTATAAGTATGACGGGGGATTTAACTGTCCTCCTTCTTCAACTGGACAGGAGTTGCAAATACGGTGCATTCAATCGATATAAAACCTTGTAGTAAATCAGTGAATATTGATTGTTGAGAGGGAAGGGAGCGGACTTGATCCGCATTGTAAATAGATGGAGGATTGCAAAATCAATTGTGGGTGAGTTATTACATCTATCTGGATAATGACACGAGGATTACCATACTCAATGACGCTCAATCATATCGGGGGATTTCTTATGATCCTAAATAGCTCTAAGAAGCCATGTCAAGTCAGCGCTGTTAAATTGTGAATATTGGATTTAAAAGCCATGCTACTGTATAATCCCTCAGTCGATGCTCTGTGGTATTAACCTGAGAAGGATTTTGTTTACACCTTTTGTTATAAAGTTAGCGTTGTTAAGATGTGAATATAGCTAGAGTTTTGAATTGGATTGAAATCACGCTATAATCCCTCGGCCGGTGCTCTTTGGTATTAACACGAGAAGGATTTTGTTTACACCTTTTGTTTTAAAGTGAGCGTTGTTAAGTTGTGAATATAGCTAGAGTTTTGAATTGGATTGAAAAGCCATGCTATAATCCCTCGGCCGGTGCTCTTTGGTATTAACATGTTTTCAAATCACATTATTTCTATGGTTTACATTTGTATACTGTATGCGTAATTTACGTGTTGAGATGATAAATGAGCTTCTAACTGTACACCTTTCATAAGCTTTTCATCATCGTCGGTGTTTAATATCACGTTATCAATCGAGCATAATATCTGAATAAAATCAAGAAAATATTTACACCAAAAAGATACAAAAACGATATAGACTCGGTCAAAATATTGAATTTTGTAGTAAATCAATGAATATTGATCGCTATGCGGGAAGGGGCATTGATTCATGTGAGGATTGTAGTGAGGGATGTTACATTCTTGTCCGGGCGATCGTGGGTCCGTGAAAACTCATACACGCGGTGAGATGTTAGGTTTATCTTTTAGGTATCAACCTTAAAGATAAATTGTATTACGGGTATCGTTCCTATCCTGAATCTTACCGTGACTCCTGTGAGCAGAGCTGCTGCATTCATTGCAAGGTACCTCCCACTGCGAACGCCTCTGATCCTGAAGGCTGCCGGACCGGGGCATTGGTAGAATTCCAGCTCGGCTGTATTTACAGTCAAGAAGACAAAGATGAGGCGATCAGATAGTTGACGGATTACACGAAACGATGCGAAAATGAAACAATTTATGTTGCAAGAGAAGAATTGAAATGGTGTGTAAAACTGGGCTACCGCTGACGTCTATGTAGTATTTAAACATTTAGGCGCCATTGGCAATTTGAAATGCACAAGACAGTTAATACACACACTATATACAGCAGTAATGTGTCTGGCTATTGTCATTAGTTCAGGTAATCAGTATTAGGCGTACCCCAAAGGTGCAAAATTATATATCCAACAGTTAATTTCACAAGAAGTGCAGGATCGTTAAGAATATCTTAAATACAACCTGCATGCGAGCAAAATAGAGACGGCTGTGTCTCCCGAACAGAGTGGAAGGTTTTTAGAAAATAATCTCACCACCTTCCCCCATATTCCACCCAGCTTCTATTAGTAAAGGGAAAGTTGACCCTGAAGTTAAGTTGGTTTTACTTAAAGCAGAAACATGGAAGAAACTTATTAAAATTATTAGTGAAAGCTTGCACAGAATGAAATTTCTAACAGATCATAACTTTCTTATCCTTAGACGGGTTGCTGTCAAACCTTCACTTACATGTGTCTTTTGTGTTTCTACTTGTATTCAAACCAACTTAACTTTAGGGTGCAATTTCCCTTTAACAACAGACATGCCACATTCTACATGATTTAGACGTACTATGGTGGTCGAAGCGGCTTGACACAGTCGTGACCACCCCGTCGCTCCCGATCCGTAGATAGCTCCCCGCGCATGTCTTCAGCTGATAGGTGGGCGTGGCTGGCGGGACGGCGTCCCCGGTGCGCCTCACCATGGGCCCGTGTCGGGGGAAAAGCGGGGAGTTCCCTGCCCGTCGCCTGGTCTGGATACGGCGTGGAAGCATCTTGTAGGCCGATGGGAAGGGGAACCCGTCCGACAGGTACTGTCTCGGGTTCTCACTACTTGTTGCATCCTCTGAAAATACCAAACAGCATGCACAAAATACCGTTATTGCCTTTTGCTTTGTTATTGATTGTTTTCCACGTGTCATGCATGATTTGTCCAAAAACGGTAAAAGAAAAAAAAGAAGATTTGCATCAACATGATACGAATTATTTACTTACACATCGATTTACGCTAATGTACATATCTACGGCAGGCTACTTGCCTATTATTTACATATCTTACTTACTTCTCAATATAGCTGCAATATTCAGACTTACGACAAATGTCATCCTTAGTTTGACGCACGTCGTACATAACTCACTAATGAACAGCTTTGTACCCTCTGAGCAATTCATGCCCAGGGGCGTAGCTAGCTCCGGGGGGGGGGGGGGGGGGGTACGTTCACCCCACAGGCTTACAATTGATATCAGTCGCAAGTCTAGCTGCGATCGATCACAAATCTTTATGAGACAGGGTCTTGAATGAGCTACTCCTGCAGTCACATTCCAAATTGTTGATACCCTAATGGCAAATAAATGCATTTCTTAGTGTTTAACGCACCCCAGAAGCCCCAAATAAAAATAACTTGTGACACTTCAATTCGAAATTCATAATTCAGTAAAACTAAATTTGTACGCTAAAGCCCCAAAACATAAATTTGTTCGGGTGAAGATTTCTATTGATATTCTTGCAATAATCCTTTGATTAATATATATAAATTTATATATATATATATATATATATATATATATATTACTTTTGCCACTTTGTCTAAGAAGCTAACACACAAAAATTATATTATACTTAAATATAAAAAACATAATATTTAAAGTATTATTAATAATAATATCCATTGATAAAACATTCACAGGACCGGCAGCCAACATATTTACATTACATTATTCATCTTTACAATGTATACATTTCAGCCTGATTTGAGTTCTAACTTCAATCTTCAATCTTCAATCTTATGTTGTTCATTTTTGGGGGCGCCCCAAAAATGCTCATTGAACCTTGCCAATTTTTAAGGGGTGAGAAACCTTTGTAATCGATGGAGCTGGATGTTCACACTTGATCTAACGATGATTGACCACACGCTCACAAAATTTAGTGTTTGAAGTAAATATCATGAGATGATGAAAGGTGATTCAAGTTTGGAATATTAGCAGGTGAATGTTAAAGGGCAATGAGCTCATTTATAACTCATTTGGTTATGAACATGGGCAATAAATCAAAGAAGATGAAGACAACATACGGCCGAGGTTTCAATGGGTTAAGATTTGGAGTGAGGTCAGGTGACTCAAATCGCAAACATCGCGTGGAGCTGGAAATGTTACTTTCTCACTCACCCGTGACAATCCGGTTTGGAATATTTATCAGGAAGTGTACTCCAAAGGCTAATGAGCTCATTAATAACTCCTTTTTATATAATGAGCATGGAAAAGACGAAGAAATGCAGATGATGGTCATTTGGGTATCTTTGGTGTATACCCACCACTCGTCAAACCCTCAGCATGCTCAGGTTGGTTATTAATAACACCTACTACCTTCACGTCTGATACAGATCGTCATAACTCGTAACTCCTTGCCCGAACCAATTCTCCCTATCGCATATAGCCGATATCCAGCGATATCACCTCGCGATACCGATATCTGATCGATTGCTCTTGGAACATATACTTCCGGTAAGAGTTTGTTGTCGGCGCAAAGTGATCTAGAAATCGCTTTTTTTGGATGAATTAATCAGTGAACAATTTATCTAGGGTTAAGGTTATGGTCAGGGTTAGGTATAGAATTAGCTTTCGGGTTAGGGTAGGGGTCAGGGTTAGCTTTAGAGTTAAAATTCATAAAATTAGTGGGAAACCGTGGTCCCTATTGTACGGGATGTACGTGGACCGGAAGTTCGTATCCCAAGAATTAAAGGTAAAATAATTAGAGCGCCACACACGTTCAGATTCGGAGGGCTATATGCGATAGGGAGAATTGTATAATGTAAAAACTTGGGAAATTTTCCGATGATTATTGAACATTACATCATGTACACGGGATGACCAAAAAAAAAACACACCACCGCTGTCCACGTTTTCTTGGCGTAGTGGTTAGGTGTTCTAGTCACAAATGGTTCGTACCGTCATGACCATAGAATTTCTTACCCCCTGGTTGCTCATCATTCGTGTTCTTCTCTGAATCTTAATTTACAAACATCAGATTTCAACTGGTGGGAATTAATCAAAACCATTGAGAATCTGATTTAGTAAAGGGTCACTAGTCGTGCGTAAAGTCGTTGTTAGCTTAAGAACAGCTTTGTGAAACACCCCCTGGAATAGTAACTCCAGCTGACCCAGTGGGAAGTGGTGGGCATACTCCAAAGATACTCCAATGGCCACAAACTACACTAAGTGTAGACCCCCCCCCCCCCCCCACTCCACGCCCCCAAATGAACTTGAATCAAGTGGAAGCGTGTGCTGTTGTTAATGGGATTATTTATGCGAAGGTTATATGAAATATCGACGAATAATATCAACGTTATGTACTACTTTACATGCGCCGCTCTAATTTGGCTATGTGCTGATATATTTCCCTTCAAATTTAATGCCTCCCGTGTGCATGGATTGTTGTCTTTGTTAAGAAACACGAGCAAGAAACAAAATCTTTAATAGCTCGAAGGCCATCTCAATTCTTAACAGACCTCTCAAAAAGATTTCAAGGCGTTCTCGCATTACTGAAATATCGTTCTCACCTCCTTCAGTAGGCGGGTGGGTGGGTGGAGGTTCTAGTCAAGATGGCAAATAAAACATGTCTGGTATGCCTGTTGTTCCAAGATAAGAATTCGTAGGCGAAGGTCGATGAGAAAGTGCACGCGATTCCTGACATGGGTTTGCCACAAGTAAACGTCACTACGGGTAAAGTAGGTCGTTGTCATTCATTTGCCAACCTCTCCTTCTTTGTTCACGAAACATTTAGGTTAAAGGGATAGTTTACCCTGAAATTATTTTTGTTTCAATAACAGTAGACACATAACAGAAACATATTACTAAAGGTATGATGAAATTCCGTCAAAGGATAAGAAATTTATGATCTTTTAAAGTTTTGTAAGGCGCTTTCCCAAATATTATTTACATTGTTTTTCTCGAAAATGTGCATTTTCTTTAGATCATCTAATGTATTCAATTTTGTACGTATACTTTTCTTGTTCTTGCATATTGTGTGTAAAACATGTTGAAACAAATAAATTCAATTTAATTCGATTCAATTCAATATCATGTTGTTTAAAATTTTAATTACATGTTCTTTGTTTATTGCATGTACTGTATACGTTTTATTATACATTCAGGTATTTGTATTTATCGTATGTCTTTTTTTTTTATCAACGAAGTAGATCCTGTAAAGTAGATTCGCTTGTAGACCTGAATAAATCCACCATGCTATAAGAAGTCTGCAATGGAATAAAGGATACCTCAGCTCATTATTTTGACATAATCATGATTTTTTGGTGTGCTCTTCAGATATTTGAAAGTTCATTTGCATTTCTGGGCTATGTCATGGCATTCATAAGCTCATCGTGGAAACATCTTCATAACAATGACTGATGATAGCTAAGCAATTATTGGATAAGTATGGAAGATTAACATGAGCCATATTCATAAAATGCCACTAAGCTATCTTACTAAAAGGCTTCAATTGTCTTACCTTTGCTATTTTTATCCATTTTAGTATTCATGAAACCTTTATAAAAAAAAGTAAGTCCCCCCTCAGCAAAATAACATAACTTTTTCTCGAAGGAGTTTTAGGCAAAATAATATGGCAGGATTGTTTCTTGACTTATTGCCTACCTTTCGTGTGAAAATTGTAGTAATGCACTCAATCATGCATGAGTGAGCACACATTAAAGACAAAAATGTCACTTTTCAAAAGTTACAAGGATAATTTTTTGGATTCTGTCATATAAATTTTTAATGAATTCCATTTCTAGTGCATAATTTATGTCCTTTCATTGTTTATCATCCATCTCTCGACACATTGACACCTATCCCGACACTTAACCCATTGTTCTGGTTGAGTGAGCACCGTTTAAAAATTACTCATCCCTCTTTAATTTGAAACACTTAAAAAAAACTTTATTTTTGTGAAAAAAATAAAACTCTGGATATTTTGATAAAGATGTAACATGACCTCTTATATGAACATAAGAAATCATTTTGGTGTCATGGTTGAGTGGCAACACTTTAAAATCGGGGGTACTTAATTTTTTGGGGTGTGTTTAGCAGCACAGACTTTCCAAGTTAGTTTCCAGACTGTCTGTAGCTGCTTTCTACAAGTGTTTGGTAAATACGAGCTAAGTCTAGCTGTGAAGAATTAGTATTCATGAAGTCCTAAATTTAGAGTTGATACAGGGTTACTGTAAGTCACTAGTAAACAACTGTCAATCTCTCAGTGACTGCCAATGCTCCGATATGGCGAGCAGAATGGCAGAACTGGAAGAACGTAGGGTCGGTGTGGGGAATTAGAGACCACCAAGCTTGAACCAACCCTGTCTGTCCGTGTTGGCTGCAATCATGCCATCTATTGCCATCTGTAGCCTTTAACAACACTCCTGCATGTAGGCGACTCATTTCGAAGGGTAACCCCCCATGTATTGTGCTACCGACGTGCGACTACACACTTAAAAATGGACCCAAAATGGCGTAAACCCCGCAGAAACCCCGTCGAAAAACATACCCTAAATGGCGTAAACCGGGTAAAAAATATACTCTAAATGGCCTAAAACCCGTGTATAAATGGCAATTTAGTACCCTAAGCGTCGTAAAGAAGACACGCCCTTTTTAAGAAAACGTCGACGACGTTGAAGGGCTGAAAGCAGACCTTATTCGATGCTTTTTGTGGACGCGCGTGCGTCGTACGTGATATGTTGAGTGACCCCCGTGGGAAAAACGCGTCCTTTATCCGAGAAGATTGGCAAAACATGCTTTGTCGAAAAAATTTTCTCTGCTTAGTATAAAGTTTCACTCAATGTTGTAATGAATTCAGATAGTTAGGGATGGCTCTGAAAAAAGTAGTTTCGAAAGGAATTTTATGAAGTGTGCCAACCATCACAGAATGGCTGATGAAATGCCAAATATGGATGGTGACTGATCAGTAGTGTATAGGCAATGGGGAGAAGAAGGTGGGGGTAGTTTGTTGTGAATGTATTGTGAAATATTAAGATAACTAGTTTTAGTGATAAATGATGTTAGTGTCATCAATGAAAAAGTCATATTTCTAATAAATAATATTTATAAGAAAGTGAAAGTTTCTGTAACACCAAGTGGTTGCACATTTGACCTACTTATGAGTTGAAGAAAAGAAAGGGAAGAGTGAAAAGATGTGAGATGATGTATCATTTTTTTTCCATTAGACTGTGTTTAGCTTTAGTTTTCGGTGTCTTAAAGCAAAATAGATGAAATAAAATGAAAGTAGAGTTGTGAACTAGTCATATTTTTAAGGGGGGGGGGGGGTGATCCTGTCAAGGCAAAAAACATTGACACTTTTCGTTTATGAAAGCACTACAAATAAAAACATCACTATACAGAATGGGAAACCAATATGGCCCTACTTTCCACCAGCTGTTTATTTCATATTGACAGGCAATATCATGAAACGGTGTCGCACATTTGACTGTTTGTGTCACCATTCTAATGTGAATGCATTTCATTTTGAAAGGTTCTTTCTGTGCTTTGAGTTTATTCATTGTAAAAGTCACATTGCCAGAACGTTATTATGAAAGCATTTAAACATGATTTAAAACATCTTAAAACGGGTACACAAATATCGTTGGCCACATTGTTTTAAAATCATTTCAAAAAATATTTGAACTAACTATAAAAATCCTTGTTTTCAAATTATATTCAAAATGTCTTGATTTGTAACTGTCCCTTATTACTTACACATGTAGGTAATGAGCGACATTTGCTGATGACGTAATTAATCCTTGTTATCTGATTAATCAGTTATATCAAGACAACAATTTTGTAACCAAAGAGATGAACTTTATACTGAAGAGAAAGCAAAACTTTCTGTCTAACATTTTTCATATTTAGGTACTTCGTGCAAATGTGGTTAAGGGTCTCCAATTCCCCACACTTATCATATGTGTACCATGCATGGAGAACAAGCTTATGGGGTAAGACGAAGAAGACAAACCCAACAAGCATATTCAGTGATCTTTCAATGTGTGCAAAGATGGCACGCTGACTCAAAATATAGCTGGCCAACCATGTCTCGTTTTCATCATTCACTGTGATTCGGCATGGTATGTTTACACTCCACATATATGAAACACACCTAAAAAGCGATTTTCTTTTATTTACTAGATTATACAGCTCCCAAACATCATTTCTCAACTGAAGTCGATATCAATGCATCACATTTTGTTGATTGATAACATGATTATATTATACCAGGATATTGAGCCTGTTCTCTCCCGGTTTTTTTTTTTTAATTTCGTACGTATTTGCCTTTATCTGTAATGGTATCAT
The DNA here is from genome assembly GCA_963669155.1 of Arbacia lixula. NCBI lineage: Eukaryota > Metazoa > Echinodermata > Echinoidea > Arbacioida > Arbaciidae > Arbacia > Arbacia lixula. Next base: position 18,528,730 of record OZ022582.1, on the reverse strand, counting down.
ATTGTAAAGCACGTAGAGTTGATTTAAAAAATGAAATAAGCGCTTACCAAATCAATGTCAATTTTAATGTTGTTTGCATCTGTATGCTTAACATCAATTTTATATTTAGATTTGTTATACTTGTCTGCCCAGGAGAGATTCACTTCTTGAGAATAGTTAAACCTTTTTGCGTACTTTAGTAGAGTAGTTTTAAGGCCGAGTCTGTGAACATCGACGTCTGGTATAAAGACTAAGCCCTCTGCCATGTCTGCTCCTCGCAGAGAGCAGGCATGGAAGAACGCACTCCACAGCATTGAAACGAGACTAATCTACCGGTAGCCATGATCGAAAGTTACAAACTTGTCTGTGCATAAGCTACAGAACCATGTAAGCTTGGAAGCCTTGTTCCTGTTTTCCGTGCAGGGATGGGCATGATCCTACATACATTTCTTGTACGCCATTATTGTTAAAACACATCTAATTCGTTACTTCATTGTCCTTTTGAGAGGCTATAGGGAGCAAAATTTTTCTATTTCACGAATAACCAGCTCATTGACTGTTTCATATCCAGCTATGTGCTATTTGCGTATTTTTAATTTTAGCTTTAATAACGAACTTTAATTCATTTTCGGATAATCGAACGTGCGGAAAACGAACCTCCGAAATGAAGATGAAATATCCATGTCAGGACGTTGCTGCAGCTATGGTCCGCCTGTAGATATTCCTACCCTGTGGTGATCTGCCCGCTGCAACAAGGGGAATCCCTAGCTGGTCCTAAACAGCCTGCTCCCTACGTATTCCCTGCCTCCTTCTTGAACGCTACCAGGTATCACCCCATCCATGTATTTCCTCTCCTGTGTATGATGTCGCTTCAAGTGACCGAAGTTCTGTACTTAACATCTATTGATGACACTAAGATGACATACATCTGTCACAGAGAGCTCTTGTTTTATTGATTGATAATTTGTTCATCTTTGTACCCAAGGCACAATAATCTTGGAAGGGTTCGGAAAAAAAATGAGATATAACAACATTTTGCCTTAAACTACATTCCAGCTTCTAGCAAACATCAGGTCCGCGTCCAGAATCAACACGTGGGTCTGCTGCGGTAGGCTAACCCCCACGTGATATAGGTATATAAATAGAATACGGTACGACAATATCGAACATAGTTTCCCCCCTTTTAATACCGATCATCTTTGTTACAATGTACTTTAAAAATACTATACAGTCATGCAAATGAAAAGAGAGAGGTGGATAGGGGAGACAGAGGTATACCAGGCTATATTCTTGGAAAAGAGCTGTAAAATAAATTTTGTTCTTTGGGCCGGGGAAAAGAAACACGTTATATTTACAAGAATGATAAGGAAAAGAAAACAAGACAAATTGGTCAGCCCTAGAGCCGAGGTGAATGTCTTACCATTACTTGACCGCGTCTTGCACCCCGTCGCTCTCTGCAGGGCTGGCCACCTGCCCTGGCCGTGGCGCAATCCGACCAGACCTGTCTCACATAAACCAGGGGCATGCGAGAGGAAGCCAATATCAAACCGGTTGCTGAGCGCCACCTGGCGGGCTTGTGGCGGTGGGAGGTCGTGGAGGCCGACGTCCAACCCCTTGTCCGTCACAACGAACTGATGCGATCCCGCCAGCCAAGCCAACACACTCGATTGGCAGAGAAGCAACAAGAGCTGCGCTGAAAATGCCATCTTCGGAGATCCCAAAGGGAATGTGACCGCTTGATCGACACAGCATTCCTCTATAAATACTCCCATCTCGTGGGACAAATGTCATCCCAAATAATGAGATACACGCATTACCATGGTAGCTATAACAATTATTGTGTATGGTATGATAAAGTGATAGAAAATAAAATACTTGACCTTCTAATTGTTGCCTATATCTGTCAGTTGACGTAGGTGTCACTTCTCGCGCGCGTTGAGACGACCTTCACGCTCGATTCTCCTACATAAATCACGATCCCTCGGCGTGTAAAACTGATTTAATGCCACACCACTCTTCACTTGTCTTTTAATACCCTCAATCATGCCGATGATTATTAGCCTTTCGATATTATACGTCGTTATGAATAACGAGCATAAATCAGGGAGGTGAGATCCAGGACAGAGCCAGCCCCGTAAACAACTTGAGTGACGGCATAAATTGTTGTTGCGTGAGGGATCACGTGGTTGCAAAGAAAAGCACACCTCAGAAAGTACCGCGGGAGGATTGATTTATTCATTTATTCGATCTTTTCTTCTACCAGGGTAACCCCGTCAGTGAGCAAAGCAACATTCTCCTCGAGTGCCCCGGAGAAGCGCAGCTAATTGAACTCTTTGTGTGCCCTGCAAACTGGTGGTCTATGGGATTGATGTAAATTTACGGTTCACTCGTGGCTTATTTCAACCATTTTAATCATTTGTGTTCTAGAGAGGTACCCTAGTATCTCGAGAAGGGACAGGTTAACCTTTCTGTTTTTGTCTTTTTATTTCGGTCTGGTAAAAATATATCGAGAGGAAGGAGAGGAGGGAGTTCCCCCCTCCGGTTCCAAAGCCCTTGAAAAAAAAAAGAACGTGGAGAGACGAGGTTTTCGAAGCTACTATCAAGCTGGCTAGAGTATTAATAATGATTTTAAATGTGCTTTGAATGTTTCCATGGGGAGCGTGTACTAATAAATACTATTTAGGAGATAGTAAAACTTTCGGTAACACTGCGTGGTTGTATTCTTGACCCACATATGGGGTGAAGAAAGGAAAAGAAAGAGTGAAAAGAGGAGAGATTATTTTTTTGTATTTTATATAATTGTTTTGCCGACAAAAGAATTCGATTGACGTTTTAAGTGTTTATAATCGTTTGACCAAGCAAAAAAATGCATTCACTTAACTTCGACATCTAGTGGTGCGTTAGATTGTAAGATTGAAAAGCGTCAACAACAACGACAACAGCAATAATACCAACTAACTGGCAAAAAGAGTCAAATCAGCGGTAAATAGTTAAGAGACATTTTTCATTGAAAATCACAAATATGGGAAATTTTATATTACTACAAAGCTTGGAGTTTGCAAAGGACAATTTGATAAGTTTTAGATCCCATACGTATTTGGGCAATCCAAAACTCCTCTCCGTGTCGCTAATCGGAGCACTTTGGGTAAATTCGGCGATATTATCGCAGCCGTTTAATGATGATCCAATCAACGTCTCCGTATCCGAAAAGTCGGTGGATGCTTGGTAAGATGGTACTAAGCCATGGCAGAGATGACCGCTTTAATTGTACCCTTGAACCTTAAAGAATTACTCTCCCAAAATCGTGAACGCTGTCCTGAAGAGGGCTGTGCTGTGGTGCGTGCTGTTTGTGATGAGCTGCTGGTAAAGTAATGGTGGTTGTTCGCCGTGCACTATATCCAATGTGCAGGGTGCCGTGTGCAGGTGATGGTGCAGGTGTGTCTCTCGTTACAACATCTTCAGGGGCAGGGGCGGTGCCATAATCTGTATGACGGGTAGTGCCCCTCCCCTATAGCCCTGGATGCTAGTTGCAGTGACAGCGTTGCTTGGGAGAGCGTTCCAGACACGGACTGCTCTGGGAAACATGCTGTACATGTAGCAGTTAACTCGGCAAAATGGTAAATGGTAATGAGTAAATTGGAGGTTGTGGCTTTCATGTTGTGCTCATTGTGTTCTGGTGATGCCTGTGATAAGTCGGATTTCAGGAGGTAAAGAGATCTGAACAAGATTGTGGTGAACTTTGAAGAGCATCTCGCATTGATTGAGTAAGCGACGGTGTTGAAGTGTGTCCCAGCCAAGAGATGACAGCATGGTGGTGACACTAGATTCTCTTCTGTAATCATGGAGGACGAATCTGGCAGCTTGTCTCTGTATGCCCTCTATGAGTTTGATCTCTTTCTGCGTGTGTGGATTCCATGCACTTGAGGCATATTCCAGCTGGGGTCGTACAAGTTGCTTATATGAAATGTCCTTGACTTTCTAGTCACATTCCCCAAGGGCTCGACGTACAACTCCAAGAGTTCTTGCAACTGTAGCTTGAATCTTCTGTGCATGGGTATTCAAGCTCAGGTTGTCAGTCACTGTGACTCCAAGGTATTTATAGGAGGTAGCTTTGGGAACTAGCTGCTTTCCCATTGATGCACATGTGGGCACATTTCTTGACATTAAATGGCATAACCCACAGGTCTGCCCATCCTGCCAGTGTGGAAAGATCTTGCTGTGAGGCTATGTGGTCATCTCTTGTGTGGATGCTGTGGTACAAGATTGATGATAATACGTCTTGACATATGTCATTGATGTACATGAGAAATAATGCTGGACCAACGACTGATCCCTGAGGGACCCCAGAGAGGACATCCGCTGATGGTGATGTGGCTCCATTTACCGACGCAGTTTGGGATCGGCCAGTCAGGAAACCCTGGATCCAGTTAACGTGGTTAACATTTGGTCCTTGGATGCCGTAGAACTTCAGCTTCTGAACTAGCTTTCGATGTGACACCCTGTCAAATGCCTTGCTGAAATCAACGATGATCACATCAATTTGGTGCTGCTGATTGATGTTGCTAGCCCAATCATTAATGGTTTCCACAGTCTGGCTTTCACATGAACGTTCTTGCCGGGATCCATGTTGATTGGGAGAGATGATGTCATTTTTTTTTGTCAAAAACTTGGACATGTGGCTCAAAATGATGTGCTCAAGGATCTTGCAACAGATGCATGTGAGGGACACAGGTCTATAATTAGATGGGTCACTTTTGTCTCCTGCTTTCAACCAATCCTTTGGTAGGACTCCACTATCATAGGACAGTTGGTAGAGGTGGCTAAGATGAAGTGTAGTCTCATCTGCGTAGTCCCTCAGCATTCTGACTGGCAGCTCATCAGGACCAGTAGCCTTGTTTATTTTGAGGCCCTGTGGTTGTTTGTTGACACCTGGGTTGTTAATGAGAAGGTAATTTTCAATAGGCTCGTACGGTGAGTGGCCCTTGTCAGGTAGTGCTGTGTTATTGTCATGAATAAAGACTGATGAGAACGGAGTATTCAGTATTCAGTATTCGCTATATCTTCATTAGTAGAGTATATTTGGCCTTCGACCTTGAGTGTTGGAAGTCAAGGAGATTCTCTTCTCTGGGCCTTTACGTATCTGCAGAATTTCGTAGGATCAGACATAAGACTTTCCCCATCAAATCATTCAGATATCCACTGTGGACCAGTTCTTCTATTCTCTGGACAGAGTTTCTTTTCGTCCTGTACGTTTCCCAGTCATGTTCTGACATTGTCCGAATCGCTTTTTTGTACAGCCTATCCCTAGTGTCCATCTCTCTGTTGATCCTCTTAGTGATGTACGGATGGCTGACCTTGGACTTCGAGTTCCGTTGAGAAATGTGGGTTATGATTGAGAGATTTTTATTCGAGCAATCGTGATGCGCCCTGTATCTGCAAACCATATTGTACACGCACATGTATGCGTCTTATTGATATACTCCTTATACTGAACATGTCATCTTATCCCCAACATACCTTAAGAAAGGCACTACGAACGAGCTAATTTAAATAAATACATAACCTGTGGACTATTGATATTATTTCTGTAATAATGTTGATATCGTAGATTGTTTCTTTTCACCATTTTAAGTAGGGAGAGGTGAGAATGCTAACTTCCCCAACCGAAACATTGATGTAAGTTTTGCTTTATTTTGTGTTTTCTTAGAAAATGATAAGTACCGCTAACTTGATTTAGGATTAAAGCAGGAGGTTGAGGATGAAAGAGGAGACGTAAGGCTATGGAGTTCAGGAAAGAAGAAGGGAGGGGGGAGGGGGGAATTGATGAAGGAGGAAGGAGAAGGGGATGTGAAGGAGAAGAAGGAGGAAGACGATGATTATCTAGTTGTCTTTTGCCTATTGTTTCTCCTCCTCATTTACCCTTCCTTCTTCTCCTAGTCATCGTTACTTGCTACACCCCACTCCCTCCTTCGCTCCTTCTCATCCTGCTCCTTCGCCTCTTCCCCTCCCTTCCTCCTCCTCAATCCACCCTCTTCTCCCCGCCCCTTTTTCATTTTTCCCATGTCCTTCCCTCCCCTGTTTTATGTTCACTTCCGTCCTTCCCATCCCTTCTTTCTCACTTTGTAACTCCTGTCTTCTACCGTTTCTCTTTCCTCCTACGTCGTTATTCCTCCTCCATCTTTCTCCCGACTTGGCCTTAAGTTCTCCTCATTCCCCTTATCCCTTCTTCACCACCCCATTGCTTCCTATCCTTCTTAGATGAAAAATTACAAGAGCTGTCAAGTTAGAGTATTTAACTAGAAAGATAAAAACCTCGATTGACTAGTTTAAGCCTATTTTGTTGTCGTCAAAGCTTTATAAATTTGCTTTGCATATCAGTTTAAAAAACTGAAGAAGTAGGCCCATACATACATGTACTCTCATCATAGACTAGATTGCAATTGCAACTAAAATATAATTGCTGAATTAGTAATCTTTGAACTAAAATGTAATTACCAAATTAGTAATCTGTGAACTATAATCGAGGCATTGTTTAGAAATACAGTATTCTAGAGTCCAATACATTTTGTAGATTTACTGATGAGTGGGCGACTATGTATCAACGCCACCCAGCAATTGTGAATATGTATAGGCAAATCAATTTTCTTATTATTATGCCCAACTGTGAGATGAATGTAACATTTGTCAAAAATAGGTTGTATATACAACTTGTTTCTCTTTCAATGTTTCACTTGTGTTTACGCATGGTCATTGAAGAAATAACTTCATGACTGATTGACCTACTGCAAACGTCGTGTCATCCAACTATTTTCATGACATTTCGAAAAGTCGTTGTCGGTTCGTATGTCGTGTCAATTACCGGAATGTCGGATGTCGGATCGAATCCGGATTAAGGATTAGGATGAGTCGAGAAGTCGTGAAAATCTTGGTTTGCCACTGGAATGCTTTTAGATAGCCTTTCTCCTACTGAAGCAAAGTATGAATTCAAATTATTTGCAATTATTTTTTTATTATCTATAGTGATTTCCTCCACTTTTTACTCTTGTTTTTTTATTCTGTTACAATGAAAGGATTTTCTTTCATTGTGGAGTATCATTAATAAAGTGTTGTTTTTATAATCAGTATACCTCAGACTTTTTTTTCATTGGGTTTGTTCTTAGATGTAAGGTATAAACTATTTTTAAGACTTATGCATCTTAGTAATGCGTATGTAATCCATGATTTACCCAGGGAGCAAGACAGGTTGTTTGCTATCAATGTGTTTGGAAGACCAGACTGCACATTTTCTTTGTGGACTTCCTTTGCGATAAGCTGCTGCAAAGAAAGACAGCCATTTTTCAAAATGGCCGCCGTGGTAATGTAGTATTGACCACTATTTAAGATAACATTTGAAAGAAACATTTTCCTACACCATATGAGGTATCATATTAAAATAGATAAAATTTTTCTGCAGGATGGTACCACATATTTTAGGCTTTGTGGTGATTTTCATAACAGTTTGGTGCAAAGAATGTGGATTTTTACCATATTTTTTAAAGATTTTAAGTTAAGGGTAATACACAGTCCTTCATATTTCCAATAATTTATTTATTAATGAAATGAAACTTGACAGAAAATTGTCCTAGCATCTGTCCTATACGATGTGCAAAATTCTATTACAGTGCTTTTTTAAAATCTTGATATGAAGTTATAGTAATGTAAAGTCCATACATTGATGTTGGCCAAAGCCGCTTTTTGTACATTTCTGTTTCTCTGCCATATGTTTAACACGCAAAACCCGTATATTGAGTATGAATGTTCCTTGTGTCCATTATGAGCCTCTTGTTGTGTCCACATTTTCTCCCATATTACAATTTGTTTCTTGTCTTCATCATCATGATAATGTTTGGTAAAGAGATGAGTGTTCCTTATGTAGATTTATGGGTTTACCTGACGCAGGTGAAAACCTCCAAGTGATCAAGGAACCCGCCTTAAATGCAGGTTGTATTTTAATGTATGTTTTCATGCCTATGAATCTTGTTTTTGTATCACCGAGTCCTGAAATATGCTTTATCACCTTAAAATAATAGCAGAGAGACATGTTGCACTGGTCTTGACATCCACTATGACCTACCAAATAACCGCCATTTTCCAAAATGTGACTATTTGTGACCATATCACGGCTAATACAGTATAAAGAGTTGCAATTTATGTGGCGTTAAACCGATTAGAGGCGTTAAATAATCTATGAAATTTTTCAAAGTGATCCATGAAATGACTGTCATTGATGCCGACAGCTGGTTCTGTCTTCATCAACTTACATTGCTATATTAATCTGGTTCAGTGTTTTGGACTTGGAGAACCATAACTATGTAACAAGATTTGAACTGTTCTTAATTTTTGCACATCATATAAAGCAAACATTTAGAGATATTATACTAAGTCTTTAATCTATTAGTGAAAATATTTTTTGAAATGTAAATTAATTTTTATTACAAATAATACATTTTACACCCACATAAATTGCAACTCTTCGTGCAGTATTGACTGAGATATGGCCCAAATTAATCACTCGCGACGGCCATTTTGGAAAATGGCGGTCATTTGATAGGTCATAGTGGATGTCAAGACCAGTGCAACATGACACTCTACTATTACTTTAAGGCGATAAAGCGTATTTCAGGACTCGGTGATAAAAAGAATGACTCGTGGGCATTAAAACATACATTAAAAATACAACCTATTTGAGGCGGGTTCCTCATTTGGATATTTTTACCTGCGTCAGGGCTTGCGTACCCAAAAATCTATGTTAGGAACACCCATCTCTTTACCAAACATTATCATGATGATGAAGACAAGAAACAAATTGTAATATGGGAGAAAATGTGGACACAACAAGAGGCTCATAATGGACACAAGAAACATTCATACTCAATATACGGTTTTTGCGTGTTAAACTTACAAGAGAAAACAGAAATTGTTATCTACTTTAACATACCTCACATGATGTGGGAAAATGTTACATTCTTAAAAAGTAGTAAATACTACATTTCCATGGCGGCCATTTTGAAAAATGGCTGTCATTTCTTGCCAGCAGCATATCGCAAAAGTAGTCCACAAAGGAAATGTGCGGACTAGTCTCCCGAACACATTGATACCAAACAACCTGTTACAACAGCCCATGACATGACTGTGGCACCTTTCTTCTATTCAAATGTCTTACCTCAATTTGAGGTTGAAGTAACATGAGATTGCGTCATGTTCACCTGGGGCCATATTCATGAAGGCTTACTTGACTAATTAGTTACTAAAATGTATGCATCTGAATGCACTTTAGCAGCTTACTAGGCTTAGTAAGGTTTCATGAATATAGCCACTGGATTATACAAATATGTCATGCATAATCCTGTTCATGTATACATATCAGCTTTCGCTGATGAACTCTTCATTTTGTCACTAAGCACTTGTTATGTAGTTAATGAGGATAAGCGAACACGAAGTTTGATACTTTTCGAAATGGAATTACTAGCTGGGGCGCGGCTGGGCACGCTTTTCATGATACTTTTCTGAAAGGAAAATATCTTAAAGAAACGTTTTCAGCATTTTTTTTTTATGGAATATCATGCAGAATAGTGTGAAATTGAGTCTTTTGTACTGCAACTTGAGATTATGTTTACAGCCTTATTTACCTAATTGTAAAAATTGTAACTGTAACATGTCACAACTACGCAAGTATATGGGGTGAGAATATTTGCCCTCATTCTTCTACGCAACCTATTTTGTTTAAACGTCAAATCCAGGCAAAAATCATGCAGGGAATCTGCGGAATATGAGATCAAAGAGAAAATCTTTGTAGAGAATTCTTTTGTGACTCGAAGAAGAGTACAATGAATATGCGTTAATTGAACGGCTGATGGTACGCAATGTAACTTAAACATATTTGGTTTAAGGAGGTATCTCACTGGCTTGGAGACTAGTCGGTGACCTGTTGGAAAAGTCGCCGCGACCTCTTCGCACCAAAGACATAGGAGTTTGGAAAACCCACTGCCACCTGTCTTTCCTGATGGAAAAATTATCAAAGTGGTACAGGAACCAGAATCATTTTGTTTATGTAGTAAACCGTTTTCGTAATGTATTCACAACTTTCCCCCAAAATGCCTAGTGACGCGTTTTTACATTCAGCTGTATTTCGTGTTTCAGTTGCAATGGATGGAACACACTCTAATTATATTACAAATTGCTACTCAGACATACCTCGGACCTTGTTTGAACGACGTTAATACAATTTAACATACATAACGAAAATGGTGTATTAGTTTGTATGCTGGAGACTGATCTGGTCTCTGGGGAGTCGCGGAAAACTCAAACATATTCAATTAGGGGAGACTTTTTCCACTTTCCAGCAGGTCTTGGAGACGTCTCCGCGGCGTGGAGACGTCGTGAAGACGTCGCTGCGACCAAGAAGTCGTTTCGGAAACCTCGTGGCGACCATACCTCTTGCTACTTCTTGGCAATTTGGTTGTCATCTTGTCCTGAAAGGTCGCGTTGACCTTCTTTGGTGAGAGCGCAAGCCATTGTTTGGTGTCCCGAGTCGCCGCGACTGATTAGTTGCGGCAGTCTCCGCCAGTCACAGATGGGACCTTTAAGGATGACCACATCTTGGGATGCTTTCATACAAAAAAAAAAAACAAACAGACATGCATATGCTTGCAAATGATGATGATGGCTTATACCTCGAGTCCGAGGAAATATACTTTTCAGTTGTATGCTTTACGATTACTAAAAGGCCCAATCCCCTAGCGACAGTCTCTGGCGCAATTTTGGCAAGGAAAAGATTGGAAAGGGGGGCTTTGTGCAGCTCTAGCCTTTCTCTGTTGGCGCTTCTCCTCTACAACTTCTCTTCGCCCTTCCTCAAACCTCTTAGTGCCATGCTTGCATGCTGTCCTCCAGCTATTCATGTTCCTCACAATATGCGCCCAGTCATCCTCGGGAATACCAGCAACTCTTGCGGTCTTGCCATTTGATGTGTAGTATGGAACGGACACAACGCTGATGGAAGCGCTCCAGAAGTTGTACATGCCTTCGGTACAGAACCCAGGCTTCATATATGAGAGTAGTATATACACAAGGATCTTTGTGGATAGGCGTAGTGAATGATTCTTCCATGTACACGTTTCTGCAGACATGTATATGATTGCAAATAATGCTTTGACTTATCCATTATGCTTGGGTGTTTAGAAAATGAATTCGAACATTACATTGCCTTTGTACATCAAACACGTCATTCCTAATGTACTGGTTTACCAGCATGTGGATTGCTCGAAAGCATACTTGTCTCACAACTCTTTGACTAATCATGATTAATTTGATTGCCGATCTTCTTTGTTTTTTTTTTTTCACAGGGACATTGCAATAAATGTAATGCGTTGCAAACGTGCTTTGATTGATTGATCTTTTATTGCGCGTACGTACGTGACCAATCGTCTTGCTTCAATGCAAAGTATCAACTGAAAGAATAACGCACGTGTAACACACGCAACCATGAATTACTTGGTTGACGTGGATTCATTTTCTTATGTCAAGTCTGGTACAAATATAGTACCAGACTGGACAAGTGAAAATGAGTGCAGGTAGCTGGGCACTATCAGTGATATAAATATATAATTGTGACATAATTGCAAATAGAGATAATGGACATACGAAAGATAGCGGATGAACCGTCAAAATTAACGGTTTTAGGTCCTTAGCCCTCATCCTGCTCCGAGAGCCATTTAAATGCATCTACAAATAAAGAGAATAGGCTATATGTCACTTACTGCGTCGGTCCGTCATCCCCGTGATGTGTTGCCACCATGAGCATATTTGCACAGTCGCTTAGAATGGGACGAATACATGCACGTGATTACTAGCTATAGTACTTGCTAATCCTGGCAAATATCACAATATCCTAAAATGATGTTATTACCTCTCCATAATGACCTGAAACTGTCATTTCAACACCTGATTTCTGTCTTATAATAGACAGAAATTGATTTCCTGACTGTTGAAAAGAAAATAACAAAAATCTCAGAATGATGTAAGTACCTGTCAATAATTACGTGAAACCTATTTCAAAACCTGGGTAGTGTATAGCATATAACAAAATCAAAATGATATCCTGATCACAAAGAGCTGAAGGAAATGCTGCATGACTAATCAGAGCGACTGTAATTTTAGAAAAATCTCAAAAATGATGTTATTACCTGTCAATAATAACGTGAATCTGTTATTTCCAAACTTATGTTTGTATCATGTTAATAGAGAAATCAAATGATAGCCTGGTCACATGCAAAATCGTGAATGAAATGCTGAAAAGTCTACGCAAACCATTTTAGCATGAGTAAAGGAAGTTTCTTAAACCACCCTTCCTCGTATCAAAAAGAAAAGTCACCACAACTTTTACAGAGAACCGAAATGGTGTCGTCATATCCATTGTTACGCCGGTTTCTGGTTCTAACAACATCACTCAATGAATTATCTGTTACACACAAATTTTAGGTCCCAATTTGTCAAAAAATAAATATCTAATTACACCTAAAAAAGAAAAAAAAAACCTTCGATATCCTTCAGCTTTATGATGTGTAGATTTAGATTGGAATTATGATTTTTTTTTTTTATAAAACTTAGTGGTAAAGTGTTCTCATATAAGTCAAGATTTTCTCTTCAAAGTGGCTACAACTTATAATGAAAACAATAATAATAATTACGCCGTTCTCGTATAGCTTATAATACCCTTGACGGGGTCTCTATGCGCTTAGAAAAAAGGAAAAATAAGATAAGAAGGAAGACAAAGAAGATGCTGCATCAAGGTCAAAAATTCTAATGACTAATTACTAAATATACACAGTCATACATTATTTACAATTATACATTATTACAATTACTAATAACTACTGAAAAGTGGGTTTTGAGTGAGGATTTGAACTTTTCCACTGTGTCAGTATGTTTGATATAAGTTCGGATTGGTTTCCACAGTGCCGATGCTGCATGACACAAACTACGCTTACCATAGTAATTGGTAGCGATACTGGGTACTACAAATAAATCTTTTTGGCGTGTCCTCAGATTTCTGCCAGGTTCATAATTTGGTAAGGAGATCAGCAAGATGATCTAGAGTTAAATCATTAAAACATTGGTAAGTAATTAATTTGGGTTTTAAATAGTATTCCTTTATGCACAGGCAACCAGTCTAAGGCTTGTAAAATGGGAGTTATGGACACATATTTTGGGGTCTTTGTTACAAGCCTTGCAGCACAATTTTGAATTAACTGAAGCTTATGAAGGTGAGTGTCAGGTAAGCCATACATTAGACTATTACAATAATCAATACAACACAGAGCACATGACTTATAACTGTGATAAATTTATATTACATATATTAAGATATTTCCTTTCAGGGACTCTGTTTTTCTTGTACTTTCTTTGTATATTTTCAACACCAGAATATGTGTATGGATATACACACGGCCCAATAGGTATAGAATAGAGCATAATGTGTAGATTTCCTGTGATGATTTTGTTTTTTTTTCTGTTCGTTTGTTTGTTTGTTGTTTGTTGTTGTTGTTGTTGTTGTTAATATTGGGGATGATAAGTGCTAGAAGTCCTGGCAAGGGAAATTCTATTGGAAAAGGAGAGGGTGATAAGAAGAGAAATTAGAAACACAGAAATGGAGATGAAGAGAGAAAATCTGGTTAGGGTGAAAATAAGAAAGTCCTCTGCTGATGAACACAAGGCAGCAGATAAAAATGAAAGTGAGCATGGAAAGGGGAATGATAGAGATAGGGGGTGGGGTTGGGGTTGGGATGGAGGTTTTTTCCATGTATGTGTGTGTACGTGTGTGTGTGCAAGTGTAAGTGTGAGCGTGTGTGTGTGTGTGTGTGTGTGTGTGTGCGTGTAAGTGTATGTGTGTGGGGGGTGAATCAAACAGGCTCAGGGTGGAAAAGATACAAATCAATAACAATAATGACATACACATTCAGATTTTTCAACATAAATCAATGAAGACAAACCCCAAAATGATGAAAAACAATAAAGATATATACACCTTATGAAACTAACAAACAGGAGACACATACAAATAATTATACAATTATGTAAACAATGTGAAATACATGGGGGAGATGTCTGAGCAAAACAAAACAACTGCATGTGTAAAACTGATACCAAAATATTGAACTAGATTATCTTGTCTAATTCTTTTGCAAATGAGTTCAAATTATCTATTCGAGTAGGTTCTGGTGATGAATTGAAATCTTGGATACTGCGGCATAGACAGCCGTTTCTCCAGATCTTATAATCATCCCAGTCAAATTCTAACTTTGATTTTTGAGCGTTCACATTACATTCATTTCTATCTTTCATAAGTACCCTTATTTCATCATTCATCCATAGGGCGGGTTTTGTTTAACACGCCTACGTTTCATTGGAGCAAATTTATCTAATTTTTCTTTAAAAATCGTATACCATTTTACGTATGCCCGACAAACATCAGTTTCATTCACAATTTCATCCCAAGATTCCCCTTGCAATTCTTTGCAAAATTCCTTGAAGTCCATATTTTTTTTTAATTTCGAGATAGGATGTATCTATGGTTAGATGTAGGCATTTTCCTTTACCTGTGGATGTCACAACCATGAAATGGTTATTGAGAGTGATTAGTGCTCCACCACAGAATTCAACTAAATTAACGTTTAAAGAGAATAATAGATCAATAATTGTACATGTTAGAGGTGTTATTCTCGTCGGTTTAGAAACAGACTGATGCAACCCATATTCTTTTGCAAGATCTATTAATTTCTTGGTTGGTCCTGATAGGACACGTTTAGTTACGTCACAATTGAGATCTCCAATGACAACATAATCAAGTAATTTTGCATCTAAATATTGTAACACATTTTCAAATTCGTTGAAACATTTCATCGGGGAATCGGGTGGTCGATACCAAACAACAACATCTATTTCAACACAAAGTAACATGATATCATCTAATAGTCCATCCACGACAAGATGATTAATTGTATCACGTATATAAAGAAAAATACCACCACCGTTTCTATTTCTATCCAAACGTATGATTTGATAACCATCTATTGATATTTCAGAATCATTAATAAAGTGATTGAGTCTTGTTTCGCACAAAGTGATTATACCAATGTTATTTTGGAGTAACATATTCTGTATCTGTTCAAAATTCTTTAACAATGAACAGACATTTAAGTGACACATTTTCAACCACGATATAGACTCAAACTTTGAAGTATTGATGCATAATCATTATACTCGGGTAAGCTGTTATCAGGAATAATATTGGTATGTTCATAATGCTCAGGTAAGCAGCCAAATGTCAATTCATTGAATATACATTTGTTACAGACCTAGTCAGCTGAAGAGTGGAAAAAATCTAAATCCAAAGACGAACAAGGAAGATGAACCCACTTGTTACATTTAACACATATAACAGAATTCTGATTATTTTTAACAGGTTTATCACACATTAAACATTTATATTTTACTGTCATTAAGAAATGTTCTGTAATAAATCACCGTGTGAATAACTTACAAGGTCAAGTTCCCGTGTGATTTTTACTTTTCTGTTGTCCGTCGTTAGGGCAGTGATTCTCCCATCGTTCGTCCACGCCTTTTTTACGTTGCCGTGGTCGCGAACTCTGCCAAACAAAGCTTGTCGATCCCTGGTCAGATGATCGTTGATGAAGATCTTGCTTCCACGGAGCTTGGTGCGAGCGCGGTACACCTGGTCCCTCATGTTCTAACGCGTAAACTTCACAAGTAGAGGACTGGTGATGGTTCTTGCGATGCTTCATGTCTTCTCGAGTAGAGTCGATGAGATCGGTCGATGTCGCTCGGGTGGAGTTCAATTCCCAACTTCTCAACTTCCCAACTTCTTGAGTAAGCAGGAAAAGCAGTGAGAAGGGAAAGAGGGCTGGGCCTGTATGTGCGGGTGTTCAAGGGTGTTGGAGCGATATTCTACTGGAAAGGAGTGGGTTTTATGAAATGAAGAAAGGAAATAGAGAGAGATTGAGAGAGAGAAAAAAAAGGGAGGTAGGGTGTGGTCATATGCAGAGAAACAGGCGGAAGAGGAAGATAAAGAGATAAAGATCAAATTAAGGTGAGCATACAAAGGACAATAGTAGGAACGGAAAATGGGGTGGGGTCGGGTGCGGATTGGAGGGTTTTTAAGATATAACAAACTCACTCTGCTTGCATGGTATCCATTATGTTGATGTTGTCCGGAGAGAGAAAGTCCAAGCAAGACAATATAGAGTAGATAAAGTGATATGTAATGGGGAGAAAGAGGAAGATCGAGCGAGAGATGTCAACTAGAAAGGAGAGAGAGAAAGGTGAAGAAAGGAGAGACATATCGAAGAAAAGAGAGAGGGAGAGAGAGAGAGAGAGAGAGGGGGGGTGGGTGGGGGCATAAGTGTGTTTGTAAATGAAATAGCAAAAGGAAAGAGAAGGTTATGTGGGTCAGAAAGTTCCACATAGAAACTGAGGCAGATACAAATTCAAAGCAAAAGAAAACTTAGAAAAATAATTGGGTGTGGCTGTTTGGATCAATTATTCAAGCAATTTAAAGAAGACCTTTATTTCTTTATTGTTTTTTATTTGTTTGACGTATATGTATCTTCGGCAAGCTTGTTTTTCACCTCATACAAACTAAACTATCATTAAAAGTATTAGTGCAAGAACATAAATGGATGTAATATGCTTGTTTTTACCATCGTCTACTTTTACAATCTTTTTGGGAGGACTATTTTTGGAAGGATCTAGGAATTAAACAGGGTTGCTTCACTCCAAAAGTTCACTTGGATTGCAGACCTCCCCCCCCCCCAAACCTTGAAAAGACTTGCAAAAATGGGAGATGATAAAAACAAGCAAATTACATTCATGCATGTGCTTGCAATAATTAATTAGGGTGTTCGAGTTGAAAAACAAGATATCCAACAATACCCACGTCAAACAAATCAAACACAATCAAAACAACCAAAGTCTACTCTAAATTGCTTGGAATATTAACAAAATAGCTGAATTAGCTTGAAGAAGGTTACACAAGCTTTTAAACCCCCCCTCCTTATATCGAATTTAAAAAGGTCGCAAAGGTCTCTTACCGTCCTTCATCAATATTCTTATACGCTAGTGTGTAATCCAGGGATGCTAAGCATCCATGTGAAATATAACACCTAATATTGGGATCCTCATACACACAAACACCCAAAAATATTCGCAAAAAACTCCCCCTCCCTCTTCTCCCCCCCCCCCTCTCCCCCCCCCCCTCTCTCCCCGCCCCCTTCTCCCCCCCCCCCCCTCTCTCTCTCCTCTCTCTCTCTCTCTCTCTCTCTCTCTCTCTCTCACGTGGGTTGAGTACTTTTCTGGCACATAGATTTGTCTGAGCTGTCCTAAGCCAAACAATGATTATAACTTTTTCGAGAACTCTTTTTTTGAGAAACTCGCACTCTCGTGTCTCGGCTTTGTCCTTTGAAGCACCGTCTCGTGCAAATGAACCATGCCAAAGTAGGCACTTAGTACTGACCCATTAACACCTTTATTCAAGTTACCAACCGAAGCCATGCAGGCAATATGACATTCAATTGGCTTTTGTGTGTATTGCTATTATTATATAGTCACACGTGCATGCAAAGGGTTGATAAGGGAAATGCGCTCAAGAAGAACAACAGCAACATTTGTGTTTATCCCGAATATCATATTCAAAGTAGGGCAGTCCAACATGGTTATCAATATTCATATAACAATAACGTCTGGCGAAGAACATTTGAAGAATTGAGCATCCAGTCATTCAAATGTTAACATACAAATGCACATTTCACTTATCCTCATTCAATAATAAAGAACGACAAATCATTTAGCAATTGTGAGCTTTGAAATTTGACTGTGTAGATTCAAAACTGCATTTTTTTTCCGATATCATAAACAAAAAATTTCCATCTGAGGATCCAGCCTGCAGCCCCCCCCCCCCCCAAAAAAAAAAAACAACAACAACAACAACAACAACCCAATAATGAGTGAATAAATAAATTATACAAATAATGATAATTTTCATTCATATATATTGATAAAAAAAGGAGACAAATTCCTATTGCTGTTTTTTTCCTCGAAAACATGTGCATGAAAATTCCGCTAGCACATTTCCCAGGGAAGTCGCTGTGAGATAGCAAACAAATCGGAGATCAGAATATCGTATCGTATCGTCGTCACCAGTTCACGTAGGCAATGAAGTAGGGGTTATTCGCGGTGAACATGTCAGATTTACACAGACCCGACATCTTCCGAGGTCGCTATCAAATCGCGTTTAATCGCAAGCGCACATGGCACTGTGCTGACGCGCTCTGGGTGCTAGTGTTCCACGAACAAAGCACGAAGTGGTTTATGGCGTTCTCCGAAGCGGTTCCGCAGACCACCTTGCGATACCAGGTGGTTTTACGCGTTGCAAGGTGTAATGGGAAAGCGTCGCGTGTCGTTCTGAACGCCTGATGTGTTCGCTCAAAGAATGCCCGAGAACATGCTAAGCACCACTGCGGCGAGTCTATAGTACGTACGCAAACTCACGCGGTCGAAAGCGTTATACCAGCCGTACTTCCAGAGCGCTCCTTGAACGGTATACATGGTATAGGGAGAGGGGGGCCGAGTTTCGTCACCGCGCATAAAATTGGAAATTAATCGAAAACACGGACGTTGCCCTACCGGTGCACCGCTGAAGCTGGCGTTGCTTTAGCGTTGGTTTAGCGGTGACGCGAGCGTTGATAGAGCGGCGTTCTGCGCACGCGGGCGTTGGCTCGGCGGGGGTTTAACCATTCGAGTACCAAATAAACTGGTGCTCTATGGGATTTGTGTGCATTATTTGTGAAAAAAGTCACACATGGCACACAAATAGTTGGTTTAGTTTGTTTAGCGATATAAGGCTTTTGGCTTCGCAGCTGAACGGATCGCTTTGACAGTCCATTTCTCCCGTATTTATAGCCAAATTCTGGTCCCGCTCTGAAATCTCCATACTAACGCCAAACCTTAGTTCATCACCGCAATGGATCGCTGCTTCAACGCCCGACACCGTTTCAGCAATCCCATGTCCGCTCGTAAATCGCTTACAATCGCGTCACAAAAGTTTGTGCAACGTTTAATCACCGCTAGGGCAAAGCTGGCGAAGCAGCGGTAGTCCAGCGTTGAAGATTTTTTCGTTGGCCCTAGCGGACACAAGCGTCCACGAACTTGCATCTGGCGATGCCAAACTTTGACTGGGCGTTGTTGGAGCGGGTGTGAACTTTGCCGGAGCGGAAAATTGCCCGCTTGTGCAGCTCAAAAAAATTCGGAGCGGTAGGAGGGAACACCAGCGCTGGCTGAGCGTATACTGCGTTGCCTTAACGGGAGCCAACTTCTGTTAAACGGTGGTGAACGGTAACGAGTGGTGATGATTTTTTTTTCACCGCTCCAGGAACGCTCCAGAAAAGATCTGGCAGTGTTACCGGGCCTTTATGCGATTCATCGCACGCGTGTGCATGGCAATCCAGCCTCTTGATTGTTAATATCTCGTAGAGGACCCTGGATCAGTTTTGCGTCATACCCGTCCAATCCACCCCCGCTCTGACGATTTTTTCCCATGTTCGCCAAACCTCGACCTCGTGCTATTTCTCGGTTTATCCAGTGATAATCACGATGGATTTCCATCGAATATTAAGTTGATGTTAGAGATATCTTGTAGTCAATATGTGTCCGTTTGAAAACATCATTTGTCATTAAAGTTTGAAACTTATATCCGTTCAATATGTATGTAACGCCCCCCTCTACACTTATTGTCTGGCCTGAACAAAGTTTGCCAGAGACCTAGTGATCACTTTTCCCGTTAGTCTGTTGGTCTGTTACAAAAATGTTAAAGTTTTTGTTTAACTTGCTCTCATTTCTTCATTTCTGCATCAATTGTGATCAAACTTGGTACAGATAATACTACATGTGTTATTATCAGGATGTTGGGGTCAAAGGTCATCTAGGGGTCAACAGGTCATATTATATTAAGGCTGTGTGCATCATTTTTCTCAAAGTTTTTGTTTAACTTGCTCTCATTTCTTTATTTCTGCATCAATTGTGATCAAACTTGGTACAAATGATCCTTGGGCAATACCACATGTGTCTTCATGAGGATGATGGGGTCAAAGGTCATCTAGGCACCATTTTAGATATTTGGAGAACAACTCGGCAGTCTATATTGATTGCGAAATCAGGCGAGACTCGTGGCTCGTGAACCACCTTGTAAGCATTATCTGAAGTCCCTGGATTCACTCAAAATTAAACACATCTAATTAAAGAAAATGACAAAAAATTACTAGAATGTGCCCAGTTTTTACAATTAATGAACCTTGGTTACCACGTTGTTGCATGTAACCACGGAGCTTTTATATGCTTTGACCGAGAGTGTTATGGCAATATTAAGGTTTTTCCTATGCAAACATTCATGTTTTTTTTCTACGAAAGATTACATACAAGCATCTTCCTTTTTCAAATAAATCACGTTATATATGACTTGCTTTAAAATTGACTCTGATTTTGAATCAATCAAAATGTTTAAGGTAAGTGTTCTCCTTTTGAGTGAACCACGTCCAAAAAAATATGAAAATTCTACATATTAGTCATCTTTCGTCACCAAGCTAAGTTTCTTAGATTTTGACTTTGAAAAAAGAATTCCCAGTACAAGTCTAGACTACGATTTAGACGACCGGCTCGAATTCCAGATGAAATAAAACGGTGAGGATTAACCCTTTCAAAGTCACTTCTTAGTTTGTACATACTAGGAAATGTTCTTCAACTGCGCTGTTTGCAATGTCAGAATCTTGTGTTGGAGACACCACTGCATATACGATGCGAAGTTTAAAAAAAAAAGTTACCTAGAAATGTTTGTTGTTCCAATATTAAAACTGTTTTGATCTACAATCCGTATCCTCTTTTCTACGACCGATATTTCGCCTATATGCTTTCATTGGTCCACCATGGAACAGGGGTGAAGCTACTTCTTCACGCAGCTGGCCAGCGCTTTGCCGATTTGATGATCGTACGGCGGGTGAACATAATTATTACGTATTTGCACTTACTGCACATGATGTTTGTATGTTTCGGTTGTGCTGTCATAATGCTCAGAGACGCAAACACATAATGGCACTGCGCTGCATGGTTTTTACAAAACAAAAAGTTACATGTGAAAAGGAAACCATATGATAACTTCCCACTTTGTGTGTAGAAGAGTTTGTTAAACTTCGGGACACTTAAGAACTAGATGTGGTCAAACCAATCCGCGAAGTTCGTGTGTAACCACAAAGTAAGGCGATGTGACGATAGCTCGTATTCTGAACAGAGGTTTAACGCAAACGGTGCACTCAACCTGGACTAACTTTATCATGTTTATGGGACGCTAAATAAAACAACATGAAACATTGTTATCGATTCAATATAATCGATTATGTCCTCTGAGACACTATGGTATATTGAGTTGTACACCCAATGAGTATAGCGAATAATTGAGATGAACCACTGTTGTAATACTGTGACGAAAATTACTGATTTTGTGACAGCATCGGATGATTTATTTAGTTTTATGTATTAAATAGGTCTACGTTTAATACGCCGTGTAAGTTGAACCATCGTAGTGAATTCGGCCCATTCTATTCAAGCATTAATTCAGTATGGGAAGAAGGTTTATCATACATTATTTCGACAATTACGTACGTGTAGAAATTGTAAAAGTGATGTTCTCATACCCTTTATAAATGTCACGTAATCTACAAATACCAACAGGTGATTTCCCTATACAAATCCAACTAACACCATTGCTTGTTTCTTGAGATTATACGGTGAATAAATTTGAAATGGAAAATGTGTTTTTAAGAATTTAGAGTGGTTTTCATTAGTATTGCACGACAAACATTTCAATTATAAGCAATATGTGATTATTCTGTTATTCACGTAATCTACTAATACCAACAGGTGATTTCCCCATACAAATCCAATTAAGATCATATTTCTTGAGATTATACAGTGAATAAATTTGAATTGGCCAACGCGTTTTTAAGAATTTAGTTGGTTATTCTGTATCCCCTTTTTCAGGTCACACCAAACTATTTCTCATATATATATATATATATATATATATATATATATATGTGTGTGTGTGTGTGTGTGTGTGTAAAGACAAACAAATTGAATGAAACGCCAGAGAAGAAAAATTATTCGAATTATCTGTCATAGCCTTTATCAAGAAGTATATAAATATTTCTATACATTTTAACGCAAACAGTGTACTCAACCTGGACTAACTTTATCATGTTTATGGGACGCTAAATAAAACAACATGAAACATTGTTATCGATTCAATATAATCGATTATGTCCTCTGAGACACTATGGTATATTGAGTTGTACACCCAATGAGTATAGCGAATAACTGAGATAAACCACTGTTGTGATACTGTGACGAAAATTAATGATTTTGTGACAGCATCAGATGATTTATTTAGTTTTATGTATAAAATGGGTCTACCTTAAATACGCGGTATAAGTTACACCATCGTAGTGAGTTCGGGTCATTATATTCAAGCATTAATTCAGTACAGGAATAAGGTTTATCACATATTATTTCGACAATTACGTACATGTAGAAAAGTTTAGAAGTGATTTTCCAATACCTTCTATGAATATCACGTAATCTACAATTACCAACAGGTGATTTCCCTATACAAATCCAATAATGATTATTGTTTCTTAAGATTATGCGGTGAATTAATTTAAAATGGAAAACACGTTTTCAAGCATTTAGAGTGGTTTTCATCGGCAATGCAAATGAAAACCACTCTAAATCCTTAAAACCGCGTTGGTCAATTCAAATTTATTCACCGTATAATCTATATATATAAATACAAAAGAAGAATATAGGTTGCGATGCTGCTGATTACTAGGTGAAGACAAACATATTGAATGAAACGCCGAAGAAGAAGAAATATTCGAATATTCGTTCATAGACCTTCATCAAGAAGTATATAAATATGTATATGCATATACAATATATATATATATATATATATATACACTATAAAATAAGAAATTAGATTATTAAAGTTCTAACAAGAATATGTCCTACACTTTCGAGGAGCGATTTCCACCTATGCTGCTAGCAGATATAAACTCAATAAAGACAATAACATCATCAATAAAAATGGAACTGCACATTGCAAGACCCTACCATTATTTCAAGATGAAAGAAAATAAATGAAAACGAATATGGTTAAAAGACAGACTAACCCATTTGCAACAATCGTGAAATTTGGCAGAAATCGGCAGTATACCCTAACTATAATGTATATGACATTTTACAGTCATAGCTTTGCGAAAAGGTAAACAATATCCTTGTTAACGTGAGAAACATAAAGACCATGGTGTATATTCATATACCGTATTGCAACGTTTACTCAACGTGCGCCACCTGCCACATCACTGTGCAGTGCGAAACACCGTGATGTGCGCTTTTGCGTATTGCTGCCTCCGGTCTCTAGGCTTAAGGTTTCAGACGACCCGTCCAAAAACCTACTTGAAGGCTCGCAATCAATATCATTCTGCTCAATGGCAGTTTCCAATACTATAATTGGGAGGGAAGTTCTTCTCCATCATTTTTTTGTTCAATTTTCCATGGTGTTTACAAAACAAAGTTATCTGCAAAAGGGAAACCATGTCTTAAATGCATGATAACTCTCCAACTTGTGTGAAGAAGAGTTTGAATATCAAAGTATGTCAAACTTTGGGACACTTATGACCTAGATGTGGTCAAACCTATCCGCGAAGTTCGTGTGTAACCACAAAGTAAGGCGGTATGACGATAGCTCGTATTCTGAACAAAGGTTTAACGCAAACAGTGTACTCAACCTGGACTAACTTTATCATGTTTATGGGACTCTAAATAAAACAACATGAAACATTGTTATTGATTCAATATAATTGATTATGTCCTCTGAGACACTATGGTATATTGAGTTGTACACCCAATAAGTATAGCGAATAATTGAGATAAACCACTGTTGTGATACTGTGACGAAAATTACTGATTTTGTGACAGCATCGGATGATTTATTTAGTTTATGTATAAAATATGTCTGCGTTTAATACGCGGTGTAAGTTAAACCATCGTAGTGAATTCGGCCCATTTTATTCAAGCATTAATTCAGTATGGGAAGAAGGTTTATCATATATTTCGACAATTACGTACGTGTAGAAATTGTAAAAGTGATGTTCTCATACCCTTTATAAATGTCACGTAATCTACAAATACCAACAGGTGATTTCCCTATACAAATCCAACTAACACAGTTGCTTGTTTCTTGAGATTATACGGTGAATAAATTTGAGATGGAAAATGTGTTTTTAAGAATTTAGAGTGGTTTTCATTGGTATTGCACGAGAAACGCTTCAATTACAAGCAATATTTGATTATTCTGTTATTCACGTAATCTACCAATACCAATAGGTGATTTCCCCATACAAATCCAATTAAGATCATGTTTTTGAGATTATACGGTGAATAAATTTGAATTGGCCAACGCGTTTTTAAGGATTTAGAATGTGTTTCATTGGCATTGCCCTAGAAACACTTCATTTACAAGCATTATTTGGTTATTATGTATCCCGTGTTTCAGGTCACACCAAACTAGTTCTCATATATATATATATATATATATATATATATATATAATACCATAATCATGCAAAATTATATATATATATCTATACTTCATGTACATGTGTATATGAAGATAATCGTGACAAATCATTTATACATAAATATATACATACATATGTATATGTGTTTTTGTATGTGTGTGTGGACAATATATCACACTATTTGTATACTAATGCCCTCCACAAACACAGGTCATGACACTAAAAGTAACATCCGTGTCACTTTTAAATATTATATCATTATTCCTATTACATATATATGATGTGCATATTCATGTCAAATTGTATACATGTATATTTCAAGTATGCGTGCAAAATACCATAATCACGTCAAATTATATATATATATATATATCTATATTTCATGCACATGTGTATATGAAGATAATCGTGACAAATCATCTATATATATATATATATATATATATATATATATATATACATATGTATTTGTTCTTATGTACGTATGTGTGGAAAACATATCACACTACAATGTATTTGTATACTGATGCTCCCCATAGACACAGGTCATGACACTACAAGTAACATCCATGTCACAGGTCAACAAACCACACTTCACCGCACACCACTAATCAAACACACTACACACAAATCATAACAAGCATACCCACAGCACAGACAACCGCCGCCAGGCAAGGTAAAACACTTTAAACCATTTATTCTAAAGCATTTTTCATACCTAATTTTTGCTATGTTTTTGATGCTTGATTTGATTTGATTTGATTGATATTGCCATATATGTTTGCTTATACAGTGTATTTGTTAATGTTTATACTTCAGAACTTGACTGAAGAAGGCCTAACAGCCGAAAGCTCTCAATTAAACTTGGAAGGTCCAGCTACGCCCCAGCTCCTAGACTCTCTTTTCTCATTTATATATATATATATATATGTATATATAAATGTAAGAAATTATACATATACAACAGCTTTGGCAACTCTTTTATTTAAATATTTTGTGAAAGAAATGGATGAAGAGAACAATGGTAGGCGTAGCTTAAATCAAGGTTCCCCAGAGCTATCTACCCTTTGGAAAAATTGGTGATGCCGAAAAAATGTCTCTGCCGGGAATGGAACCCGGGCCCCCAGCTTTGAACGCCGGTGCCTTAACCACTAGACCACAGAGACGGGTTAGTGGCTAAGGCGACCCCGATCCGATTGACCGTCAGATTGACAAATTCTCGACACTATACCAATTATTATTTCCTTTGTTGGGTGAAGGTGGGTTTTGAACAATGACAAGCCGCCATGCCTCAGCTGGATCAAAGCTATTACTTTGATGCAGCCACTAACCCGTCTCGGTGGTCTAGTGGTTAAGGCACCGGCGTTCAAAGCTGGGGGCCCGGGTTCGATTCCCAGCAGAGACATTTTTTCGGCATCACCAATTTTTCCAAAGGGTAGATAGCTCTGGGGAACCTTGATTTAAGCTACGCCTACCATTGTTCTCTTCATCCATTTCTTTCACAAAATATTTAAATAAAAGAGTTGCCAAAGCTGTTGTATATGTATAATTTCTTACATTTATATACTTTCTCCCATACGTGTACTGCATCAAAGTAATAGCTTTAATCCATCTGAGGCATGGCGGCTTGCCAATAAAAACCACTCTAAATCCTTAAAAAAGGGGTTGGTCAATTCAAATTTATTCACCGTATAATCTATATATATAAATACAAAAGAAGAATATAGGTTGCGATGCTGCTGATTACTAGGTGAAGACAAACATATTGAATGAAACGCCGAAGAAGAAGAAATATTCGAATATTCGTTCATAGACCTTCATCAAGAAGTATATAAATATGTATATGCATATACAATATATATATATATATATATATGTACACACTATAAAATAAGAAATTAGATTATTAAAGTTCTAACAAGAATATGTCCTACACTTTCGAGGAGCGATTTCCACCTATGCTGCTAGCAGATATAAACTCAATAAAGACAATAAAATCATCAACAAAAATCGAACTGCACATTGTAAGACTCTACCATTATTTCAAGATGAAAGAAAAAAAAATGAAAACGAATATGGTTAAAAGACAGGCTAACCTATTTGCAACAGTCATGAAATTTGGCAGAAATCGGCAGTATACCCTAACTATAATGTATATGACATTTCACAGTCATAGCTTTGCGAAAAGGTAAACAATATCCTTGTTAACGTTAGAAACATAAAGACCATGGTGTATATTCATATACCGTATTGCAACGTTTACTTAACGTGCGCCACCTGCCACATCACTGTGCAGTGCGAAAAAACCGTGATGTGCGCTTTTGCGTATTGCTGCCTCCGGTCTCTAGGCTTAAGGTTTCAGACGACACGTCCAAAAACCTACTTGAAGGCTCGCAATCGATATCATTCTGCTCAATGGCAGTTTCCAATACTATAATTGGGAGGGAAGTTTTTCTACATCATTTTTTTTCAATTTTCCATGGTGTTTACAAAACAAAGTTATCTGCAAAAGGGAAACCATGTCTTAAATGCATGATAACTCTCCAATTTGTGTGAAGAAGAGTTTGAATATCAAAGTATGTCAAACTTTGGGACACTTATGAACTAGATGTGGTCAAACCAATCCGCGAAGTTCGTGTGTAACCACAAAGTAAGGCGATGTGACGATAGCCCGTATTCTGAACAAAGGTTTAACGCAAACAGTGTACTCAACCTGGACTAACTTTATCATGTTTATGGGACGCTAAATAAAACAACATGAAACATTGTTATTGATTCAATATAATCGATTATGTCCTCTGAGACACTATGGTATATTGAGTTGTACACCCAATGAGTATAGCGAATAATTGAGATAAACCACTGTTGTGATACTGTGACGAAAATTACTGATTTTGTGACAGCATCGGATGATTTATTTAGTTTTATGTATAAAATATGTCAACGTTTAATACGCGGTGTAAGTTAAACCATCGTAGTGAATTCGGCCCATTTTATTCAAGCATTAATTCAGTATGGGAAGAAGGTTTATCATATATTTCGACAATTACGTACGTGTAGAAATTGTAAAAGTGATGTTCTCATACCCTTTATAAATGTCACGTAATCTACAAATACCAACAGGTGATTTCCCTATACAAATCCAACTAACACCATTGCTTGTTTCTTGAGATTATACGGTGAATAAATTTGAAATGGAAAATGTGTTTTTAAGAATTTAGAGTGGTTTTCATTGGTATTGCACGAGAAACGCTTCAATTACAAGCAATATTTGATTATTCTGTTATTCACGTAATCTACCAATACCAATAGGTGATTTCCCCATACAAATCCAATTAAGATCATATTTCTTGAGATTATACAGTGAATAAATTTGAATTGGCCAACGCGTCTTTAAGAATTTAGTTGGTTATTCCGTATCCCGTTTTTCAGGTCACACCAAACTATTTCTCATTTATATATATGTGTGTGTGTGTGTGTACAGACAAACAAATTGAATGAAACGCCAGAGAAGAAAAATTATTCGAATTATCTGTCATAGCCTTTATCAAGAAGTATATAAATATTTCTATACATTTCTATGCAAACCGCGAAGTTCGTGTGTAACCACAAAGTAAGGCGGTATGACGATAGCCCGTATTCTGAACAAAGGTTTAACGCAAACAGTGTACTCAACCTGGACTAACTTTATCATGTTTATGGGACGCTAAATAAAACAACATGAAACATTGTTATTGATTCAATATAATCGATTATGTCCTCTGAGACACTATGGTATATTGAGTTGAACACACAATGAGTATAGCGAATAATTCAGATAAACCACTGTTGTGATACTGTGACGAAAATTAATGATTTTGTGACAGCATCGGATGATTTATTTAGTTTTATGTATAAAATGGGTCTACCTTAAATACGCGGTATAAGTTACACCATCGTAGTGAGTTCGGGTCATTATATTCAAGCATTAATTCAGTACAGGAATAAGGTTTATCACATATTGTTTCGACGATTACGTACATGTAGAAAAGTTTAGAAGTGATTTTCCAACACCTTCTATGAATATCACGTAATCTACGATTACCAACAGTTGATTTCCCTATACAAATCCAATAATGATGATTGTTTCTTAAGATTATGCGGTGAATTAATTCAAAATGGAAAACACGTTTTCAAGCATTTAGAGTGGTTTTCATCGGCAATGCCAATGAAAATCACTCTAAATCCTTAAAAACGCGTTGGTCAATTCAAATTTATTTACCGTATAATCTATATATATAAATACAAAAGAAGAATATAGGTTGCGATGCTGCTGATTACTAGGTGAAGACAAACATATTGAATGAAACGCCGAAGAAGAAGAAATATTCGAATATTCGTTCATAGACCTTCATCAAGAAGTATATAAATATGTATATGCATATACAATATATATATATATATATACACTATAAAATAAGAAATTAGATTATTAAAGTTCTAACAAGAATATGTCCTACACTTTCGAGGAGCGATTTCCACCTATGCTGCTAGCAGATATAAACTCAATAAAGACAATAACATCATCAATAAAATGGAACTGCACATTGCAAGACCCTATCATTATTTCAAGATGAAAGAAAATAAATGAAAACGAATATGGTTAAAAGACAGGCTAACCCATTTGCAACAATCATGAAATTTGGCAGAAATCGGCAGTATACCCTAACTATAATGTATATGACATTTCACAGTCATAGCTTTGCGAAAAGGTAAACAATATCCTTGTTAACGTGAGAAACATAAAGACCATGGTGTATATTCATATACCGTATTGCAACGTTTACTCAACGTGCGCCACCTGCCACATCACTGTGCAGTGCGAAACACCGTGATGTGCGCTTTTGCGTATTGCTGCCTCCGGTCTCTAGGCTTAAGGTTTCAGACGACCCGTCCAAAAACCTACTTGAAGGCTCGCAATCAATATCATTCTTCTCAATGGCAGTTTCCAATACTATAATTGGGAGGGAAGTTCTTCTCCATCATTTTTTTTTCAATTTTCCATGGTGTTTACAAAACAAAGTTATCTGCAAAAGGGAAACCATGTCTTAAATGCATGATAACTCTCCAATTTGTGTGAAGAAGAGTTTGAATATCAAAGTATGTCAAACTTTGGGACACTTATGACCTAGATGTGGTCAAACCAATCCGCGAAGTTCGTGTGTAACCACAAAGTAAGGCGGTGTGACGATAGCTCGTATTCTGAACAGAGGTTTAACGCAAACAGTGCACTCAACCTGGACTAACTTTATCATGTTTATGGGACGCTAAATAAAACAACATGAAACATTGTTATTGATTCAATATAATCGATTATGTCCTCTGAGACACTATGGTATATTGAGTTGTACACCCAATGAGTATAGCGAATAATTGAGATAAACCACTGTTGTGATACTGTGACGAAAATCACTGATTTTGTGACAGCATCGGATGATTTATTTAGTTTTATGTATAAAATAGGTCTACGTTTAATACGCGGTGTAAGTTACACCATCGTAATGAGTATGGGTCATTACATTCAAGCATTAAATCAGTACTGGAATGAGGTTTATCACGTATTGTTTCGACAATTACGTACATGTAGAAAAGTTTACATGTGATTTTCCAATACCTTCTATGAATATCACGTAATCTACAATTACCAACAGGTGATTTTTTTCCTTTACAAATCTAACAATGATTATTGTTTCTTGAGATTATGCGGTGAATTCATTTGAAATGGGAAACGCGTTTTCAAGCATTTAGAGTGGTTTTCATCGGCATTGCCATAGAAACACTTGCAAGCATTATTTGGTTTTCAGGTCACACCAAACTAGTTTCCACTTTGTACTTAAAACGAGATGAACCTGCTACGAACGGAAATGCCGTACTTCGAGAAGTATTTGCTGTACTTTGATCCTACTAGGGACGCGATACGAAGTGGGACAGTCTGTCATCAATTCCAGTTCATGTACAAAAAATGATGTCCAAGACATTCCTTCTTTCCTGAGCCGAGATGCCTGTTGCCGTCACACATACCTCATGCAGCCATTCTCCACTAACGAGCTCTTTAGAATTAATATGATTTAAAGGGATAGTTTACCCTGAAATTCAGTTGATTTCAGTAAAAGCAGATATATATAAAAAAAAATAATGAAGGTTTGATGAAAATCCGTGAAAGGGTAAGAAAGTTATGATCTTTTGAAATTTCAAATTAGTGACGTCGTCACGTGCGAGGTGCTTTCCCAAATGTCATGTGCTGTATAATTCCATTAATGTTTGTTTCTGGTTTGGACAACAAAATAAATCTATTTTTATAGAGTTATGTGTGTAAACACATGTTTTTCTAATGTTGTATTAAATGCACAGGTAGAAGAATGCATATCTTTTTGAGAAAATGGACATTTAAAACAGAGTGTACACAACGTACAAGAGAGCACCTCGCACGCTATGTCACAAAATCAAACCTTTAAAAGAACATATCTTTCTTATCCTTTGATGTCCAGATTCTAATCAAACCTTCGCTAAAGGTTTCTTTCATTATGTTTGCTTTTAATTAAACCAACTGAAATTCAGGGTGAACTATCCCTTTAAACATGCACATGCTTATATCTGTGGAAAAAAAGTTTAATTTTTTTATTCATATAATATATTACAGAAACCATGGCAATTGTATCCATTTCGATTCACTTTGCTATGGTGTGTAGAGAGACAATCAAGGTAATCAATAAATAGGTCAGGAAAATGGTTGTAATATTCTGTTTAATATAGAGGTCAAATCAAGTCTATTTCCTGTGGGATGATGGGGTATTACTTGCTGCGTTCACATGACCCGACTTTTCAGAGGCAGTTAACTAGAGATTTGCAGTCGTTGTGTGATGTCGAACGTGAATGAGGACTTGCAATAACGCGCTGCGTATATCTACCGCAGTCACACCAAACTAGTTCTCGCCACGTTTTTGAAGATGTTGCCGATCGGGCTCAAACTGCGGTAAGACGTAATGAAGGCGGACATCAAATGAGGTGTCTTGGAGGCGTCGTGGTGAAGTGGGTGCGAACTCTGACTGAAGATCTCGAGGTCCCAGGTTCAAGCCCATCCGTGGCACTTGTGTACAAAAATAATTAATCCACATTGCTGCTCTCCACCCCCTGTCTAGACTGTTCTCGATTATGTGAAACCCAATATAGCCAGAGGGCGGATTTTGGGGAGTTACTCCTATATGTGTGTGTGTTTTGTGAAAGTATGTGAGGTGTGTGTGTGTGTGCGTGGGGGGGGGGGGTTGTCTTTCCCGACCTCAATCCGTTTTACGATTTTGTTAGGAGAGGGGAAGGACATTTTGAGAACTACTTTGGTGTGACCCAGGCTTAACTGAGTGGTGTCCGGATAGGATTGGCCGGGAACTTGTCATGAGAGTAAAAGAGAGTAATACCTTTTCCACCATGAACAAAAATAGATATTGCGTGACGTCATACCCGGCATTATATCGCTTTGAAAAGTGATAGTGAAATCTATGCGCATTAAGGTGACTTCGATAGTACCATTTTCTTGACGGGCGCAGCCCCTGAAGGAAATAGCACAATCAAAGTCACCTTATTTATATATTAATTCAGTATATTTGCCATGCTCACAGTGTGTTAATATGACACTATCTCTATATCTGTTCCATTTGTGTTAATCCATTCATGGCTTTTTGCCCTTCATTCCATTCATAAATAGAGAGGAAGCAACACAAAAAATGCGCTCTATTAATGAACTCTATCACAATGGATGTAAAGTGTAAGTGTATCTTAGAAAAAAAACACAACACGATTTAGCAATACTTTCAGGAGCTTAGGCTTTGCCCCCCCCCCCCCCTCTTTTTTTTTAATTCCCAAATAAGATGCTGATAAATGTGTATTTGGTTCAACTGTTTTTATATGAAGCTCAAAGGTCCAACAAAACACTTCGTTCCTTGTCATTCCGGATATGTTAATTGATGTTACGTCTTTTTAATTCATGTTCAGTATTCCGTATAATTTGCTTAACATTTTGCCTAACAAAAAAAAATCAGTTGTGGGCAACTTTCTATTTCGGTTATAAATATACACTATGATATATATCAACCGTAAATTCTTCGTGCTATTCAGAATTACTATTTTCCTCTTACTTGCCGTTTGTCAAGGCATCTTTCATCGTTTTTGAAAAAGTTTGAAAGGTAAACATGGCAAACATATATGCACTTAATGAAATGAATGGCATCTAGTTAAGCCTTAGCATCATGATGGTATGCATTTGAATGGAACAATTTTTTTTATTGAATTTCATTTCATATTGCAATGTTAAAGATCTGTAATCTGTAATTAAGCTATTGCATTTAGCTATTATACGGGCTTTTTTATTTTGCCTTTTTTTTTATTTTACCCTTTGCAAAACTAGTTGCGGTCCTTGGCCGCAACAAGAGTTTTTTTTTTTTTTATCAATAAGACATATCTTAAAGATAAAGTTTCTTTACCCATAATGCTAATGTAATCTAGTAATACAGACCCGCTTGAATGATAGCATGCTAATTAACTACTTAATAAACTTATATCGCAATAATCATGTCAATTAATACCAAAATAACTACTTTTCTTCTCGAAACATCCTAGTTTTTCTATAAAAATACAATTATAGGTTAACGTATTCTTTGCATTATTAGTATAATTATCTAAAAATGTATAAAAGACTACGTATTTATAACACTCGGTCAATGAGAGACCACACGCAGTTTACTCCCCCTTTAAACTAAAAATCTAATCAAAGAACGACAGCGACACTGAAAGTGTTAACCAATACCTGAAAGATGACAATTAGAAACGAATTAGGCTGTTGGAATGGGCTCGGCTTCTATTGATGTTGGTCATGTTGGTACGCTGAAAAGCGGTCACGGTTTGACCGGATACGGGTTGGGCTTATGTTGATTCCAGTATATGCTCAGCTAATGGACAATATTTCTGGGAGTGAGTCGTGCAGGTGCCTCCAGTACGGATTTGCCCATGGAATCAAGGCATTATTTCCGTCTTCATATTTTGTGTGTGTTTTATTGAGGAATCAAAACATACAATATACATGAGGAGATACAAAAAAAAATAAAAAAAAATGCTTGATAGATCGTCGTTAACCCCCCCCCCCCCACTCCCTGCCTACCCCCACCCCCACCCCACACCCACACACAAAGAACGGAGACCATTGGACAACCGTTATTGTACGACCAAAAGTTGGCCAGATCCCTCGGTACTCTCCACGGCCCATCAAAAAGCTGTTTTTATAGAAACGCTCTGGATATCTTCGAGCGCTCATTAAGGGACATCAATGTTCAACAATTGAAATGGAGATCAATGTTGCGTGTGTTGAAACATTCCTAGGGGATCATTGAAAGACTAGTACTACAACTGTGGGCTCGCTGGACTCGCTGGACATTCACCGAGAGTCTGCTTTCTAAGACACCACTGATATCCTCCTTCCCATAGTCAGAAGAAGTCGGTGAGAGATCATTGAGCGACCGATATATTCGACAGCCATCTCTCGGGTATGGACTATCTTCTATTGAGCGCTCAATGATCTGCATTATTTCCTTATGATCATTCAGGAAACGCTTTCATCGCTATTGTCTTCATCAAATTGTTAAACTGTTCCTTGAACCTCACAAGATGTGATCAATTTCAAACTATAAGTCTCACGAGTCACCTGGCAAAGCTAATTCTTCTTGTTTTACTTAATCGAATACGTGGTAGAACCTTTTGTGAAATATCAAAAGAACAGTATGGATTTGAGCCTGATAAGGGTAAAATGAATGTCATTTTCATTATACCTATGTTATCTGAAAGGGCAATCCAGACGCAGTCAGATCTCTATGTATGCTTCATTGATTATGTCACAGCATTTGACAAGGTCCAACATCGGGTACTACTGAAACTACTAGACTCACTGGACATTGACGGAAAAGAAATTGAATTGATCTATTGGAATCAGCTTACAGCTATCAAAATTGATGGGAAGTTAAGCAACCGGCTCAATGTAGAACGTGGTGTTAGACAAGGTTGTATTCTTTCTCCCGATTTGTTCTCACTCTACACCGAAGCCATCGTGCGGTCCATCCGGGAAATGGACTGCATTAAGATTGGTGGAGTCAACATAACAAATGTCAGATATGCAGATGATACAGTCATGATAGCTGACTCTGAAGAGAAATTGCAAGCTCTCATGAACACAGTTGTCGCAGAGAGTAGAATGAAATGCTTGCTATTAAATCTTAAATAGTCGTTTTGTCTTGTCTTCTCAAAAATATCTCCAGTTCCACCATGCAGAATAAAAATAAATGGTGATATTTTAGGTAGTGGTGTTGCGTCTGTCGGAAGGTGCGGGAAAGAGATCAAACGCCGAATTGGGATTGCTAAGTCTACATTCAAGAAAATGGAAAGGACATTGACAACTCGATCTATTACTCTCCCTACAAGACTTAAATTATTGCACTGCTATAATGGTCCACGATTCTTTATGGATCGGAATGCTTGGACCATAAGTAAATGTATTTAACAACGTTTGGAAGCCACAGAAATGTGGTTTCTACGTAGGATGATGAGAGAACCATGGACTGATCATGTTGCAAATGAAGATATCTTAGAAAGAGCGAAGTCATTCCGAAAATTACTTTAAACAATAATGCCACAAAACAGATAACTTTGTGAGGCCACATCCTTCGCAAAAATGCTCTTGAGAAAGTCATCCCCACTGGTGCTGTTCAGGGACGTAGATCAAGAGGACACAGAGACTGCCTTTCCTCTCTTGGCTCAGAGATGCCACTGGCACAAGGCCCCTCGATATCATACGCAACTGCCAGCAAAATGAGGAATTCATTCTGACACGCAACGTCAGATGCTGACAAGTTACTCCGATTGAATTGAACCTTAAAGATTTTCAAGTTCTCACTGAAGAACCATTGACATGATTGAGAGATCTTTCAAATGTTGCGGTCGCTCAACGGTGTCGCCTCTGAGAAGAGATCTAGGCGGGTTGCATGAGGCGCGCTATCCGCCCCCCCCCCCCCCCCACCCCTCCGCCTTTCCTTTATTTGTGGAGAATCACATACTGATCAAACATGGCCGTTCTTTACTCAGCCCGGGCGGCTTTGCTCCACTCAGATACTGAGCAGCTAGATTCATGGGTAATCTGCTGTACGGACAATAGATTATAAACTATAATTAAACGTAAAATACCTTACAGGGCGCAATTAAACCACCGCCCTTTAGGTCTGCAGTTTCATATAACATTTGACATCCTTACAGGACCAGGGTTCGCAAAACCCCAAAATTAAGCCATGAGCAACGCGTCAGTACAAAAATAACTATACAAGAACATTGCAGACTACGCCCCCTTTTTCACATTATTGCCCTGTCCATCATGTCTATTTTCTAAATGTATTATAGTATCCACACAATAGTCCTGACATATTGATATGACTCTCTGAAGAAGATTTGAGCCCCACGTAAATTAAACGCTGCTAACTGTTAACTAACCACGTTTAATATACCCCCCTCCCGCGCACCCCTTCTTCCTGCTCCCGAGAATGGAAAGAGAGACAATACACTTTATACGGCCAAACAGGCATTCAACGCGGGTGTCCATATCTTTGAGCGAGGACCCAGCCCCCCCCCCCCCCCCCCCCTCCCACCCCACCCCATTCTCATTCTCGCCCCCTTTCTCGAACCATTATACTCGGCATACACCACAACTATTGGCTCTGTGTACCAGATCGAAACTGTTCTTTTAATGAGCTAATTAATCATAAAGAAACCTTTGGACCTCACACGTTATTACGTGTTAATCAGCGGAATGTGTGCGGGGCATGATCCAAAGTCCACTTCGTTTCAGACCGTGATTCCTACAAGACATGCATAGGTGATTTTTCCGGATCCTGGTTTATATATCAAATCCTTCCTCATTTGGGGCATTCTATAATTTAGGGGTTAATTCTATCTTTGCCATCATGGCTTTCACTTTCAAATTCGTCCTCTACGTTATTTCGACCACCGCGTTGCTGTGCTACGTGATAGGCAGCTGCTCTGGGTATCCGACCGGAGCCCCGAAGCAGGCCTGTGCCACAGCGGCCCCGCAACACCACGCCAAGGGCAAGATCATCACTCCTCAGACAATGCCCTCACCCTATGCGTTCACGGTGGATGCAAAGGATTATACAGTAGGACAGAAGATTACTGGTGAGTTTAGATCAATGATATTGCAACAGCCGTGTTTGTGGTGAACTTATTCTACACCATTTAAAGTATGAACAGGTAATCTGCACAGATGCGTCGTTCCTTTATTTCTAGCTCTCACATGGTTAACGTCATTAACATTACAAGTAAGGGAAACACTCTTACTCTGACGCTGATTATGGGCCTTATTCATGATCGAACATACAGTTAGAGGTTATGTTGCATAAAATTTACCATCAATGGCAACTCTGACATCCATGGTAACTACCATGGTAACATCGCTCGACAGCCAATCACATTTTAGTTTCCATAGAAGATGCCATTGGTCAGGTGGTAGCAAAGTTACCGTCAATGGTACGTTTTATGCAACAGGGCCCTCATTCCATTACCATAACGACATCAGTCCGGATTTCGTTTTACTTCATATGTTTAGAGCGGATCAAACACTATAGTGACACATGGCAATGACAAAACCATGAAGTTTTCCAATCTCTGTGTCGTGCATATTTGACTTCCTAGAAATTACGCCTGTGATTTGTTGGAAGTCAAAATGTTTATCCATTCTTTCCTCCTTGATTACCGTTGGACCCTACCCCTTTTCCCACTTACCTGTAACTTGTATGTTCATGAATTGACTTTGAAGCCTGACATCGGGATAAGTTAACTTCTCCCTTTCACTCATGAGCCATTTATCCTCTATCATAGATGATGGTCAATCAGGTATTCAGCCCCCGCAATCTGCGTACCGTAGTCTCTCGGTTTATTTTCACCAATAATGCCCTTCCCCTATCTAAAACTGGATGTCTTTTGTTGAAAGGTAAGTCTACACTGAACTTAAGTTTGTATTGATGAAAGCAAAAACATAAAGGAAACGTATAATTGAAAGTTTTACGAAAATTAGTCAAAGGATAAGAAAGTTACGACTTTATAGAGTTTTGATTTGGTGACGTCACGTGGGAGATGCTCTCCCATAAATTATGTTGCTAACTCTTTTTTTTTTGTGGGGGGGGGGATTTTTAGTTTTCACAAAAGGATATACATGTTACCTGTGCATTGTAGATATCATTAGGCACATGTTTTTACAAGCATACCTATATAAGAAGAAGAAGATTGATATATTCCTTCATCAAAAAACAGCAAATGGGAAATTTATGTGGGAATATTGCACACAATTAACATAATGGGAGAGCATTTTGCACGTGACGTCCCAAAGTTAAAACAAAAATCAAAACTTTCTCATCCTTTTGACGGATTTTCGTCAAACCTTCACTATTATGTTTCAGTCATATTTCTACTTTTATCAAAACTAGCTTAACTTCAGGGTGGATTTTTCCCTTTAAGTTTATGCCTTCTTAGCTCTCTTAGCCAAATAGAATGCTGCTCTGTTGGTATGGTGGGATGTGTGCGCATTATTGGTGACAAAATAAACAC
Organism: Arbacia lixula; assembly: GCA_963669155.1. NCBI lineage: Eukaryota > Metazoa > Echinodermata > Echinoidea > Arbacioida > Arbaciidae > Arbacia > Arbacia lixula. The sequence goes on along the minus strand of OZ022582.1, from coordinate 18,490,331 downwards.
ACACGCATGCAAGTAAAGAGTCCATTATCGGCTGGTTTCTTAGCCGTTCGTGTGCCAGATACACTGATGCTTTATGGGATTCAAGTGCATTGATAGTGAAAATATACACACCTATTAGCACGTAGGAGGTTAAAACGGTGGGTCATGCTGACAGTCAACTAATCCAGTGATCGTTTCGTAAGGACGCCCTCTGTCCCGATACGGGCGGACGTCGGCCTAGTTGAATACGGTAATGTGATGAACTCCTTCTCTGCCCTATATGCGGATAAAAGAGTTAAAGCAGTTTATATTACACCCATGGTTTGACGTATTACACATATTGGTATTTGAAATTACCCCACTCCATATATCATACAGTAGGCTATCACATTTCAGATGACCTAATGTCATACTAATAAATCTCCATGCATCTACGTGTATGAAACAACGTATCTATGTTTATGATATTGGCAACGTTTTAATCCACGGGGATCAATAATATTTACACCTCCCTGATTTATCTTTACCTGTTCGGATACATACCACAAACCCTTCCGCTCTTCCCCTCCCCCATCCCAATCCACCTGTAACACTCTCTTTATGATGATCTCTTTTTCATTTCTCTCTCGCTCTGTCTCTCTGTTGATTTTCGGTCTCTCTCTGTCTCTCTCTATGTCTCTCTCTCTGCCCCCCCCCCCCTCTCTCTCTCTGTCTCGCTGTCGATGTCTCTCTCTGTGTCTTTCTCTGTCTCTCTGTCTGCCTGTCTCTGTCTGTCTGTCTCTCTTTCTCTCTCTCCGTCTCTTTCTCTCTCTATCTCCCCCTCTATCTCGCTGTCTCCCCCTCTCTCTCTACTATGTCTCTCTGTCTCGCTGTTGATGTCTTGCATACCTTTCTCTGTTTCTCTGTCTCTCTCTGTCTCTCTCTCTTCCTTTCTCTGTCTCTCTCTCTCTCTCTCTGTCTCTCTCTCTCTCTCTCTCTGTCTCTCTCTCTCTGTCTCTCTCTCTCTCTCTCTGTCTGTCTGTCTGTCTGTCTCTCTCTCTCTCTCTCTTAACCCCTCCCCAGTAACCATCAGCGGGAGCCAGCCGTTCGGCGGGTTTCTGGTCCAGGCCCGCCGGGCTAGTGGCGGCAGCGATCCCGTCGGCAGCTTCAGCTCCCCACCAGCTAACTCCAAGCTGCTTGCCTGCAAGGCAGGTGGTGATAGCGTGACTCACACGAACCCCGCCCCCAAGACTCCCGGCATGAAGCTGGTTTGGTCTGCCACCGAGGCTGTGGGCGACGTGGTCTTTTTGTAAGTACGGTTCAATCATAAATCTTTCAGCGCCGCATTGAATGCTGCTGTATGGAGTTTGTATATGTTAATGATGCTATAATGCAACTGTGGCAGATAAAGACTTGAGGATAATCCTCCGTTCAATCTGAGAAGCAAGGGAATGGGCGAAGGGGTCGGTAGTGGATGGGGCGGGAGGGGGGGGGGTGATATCCACGCTAATACGAAGTCTCTCACTGTAGATTCGTGTTTGCTAGCTAGACAGGCGTAGATGAGGGGAGTCCCTCTCATACCCATTTCCAAGTGTTAAAGGGATAGTTCACATTGAAATTAAGTTGGTTTCAATAAAAGCAGAAACGTGAACGAAACATATTGGTGAAGATTTGATGAAAATCCGTCAAAGGGTAAGATCTTTCTAGGTTATGATCATTTAAAGTTTTAATTTTGTGACGTTACGTGCGAGGTACTCTTCTCAAAACGGTATGCATTATTTCACCTGTGCATTTCATACATCATCATTACAAACACGTTTTTACACTCATATGTGAAAAACGAATATTTCATCAAAACCAGAAAAAGAACAATTAATAGAATCATACGTACAGCACACAACATTAAGGACGAGCACCTCGCGCGTGACGTCACAAAATTGAAATTTCAAAATATCTTTCTTATCCTTTGACATATTTGTGTCAAACAGTCACTCACATGTTTCTTTCATATTACTGTTTTTATTGAAACCAACACAACTTCAGGGTGAAGTACCCCTTTAAGATCTAAATGAATTAATCAAATAAAGAAAGAAAACCGTCCTTTGTCATTACAACGTATCAATCTTTTTAGCAAGGGGTAGGGGGAGGTTGGACTAAATATATACAGTGTGTACAAGGTAATTTGCGAGATAAAACGGGAATGTCCTTCATGCAAATTATACATCGTCCTAATTCCATTTCACTATTTAAATCATCGTTCACATATTCATTTACACATCGTAGTCACGAAAAATATGTTTTAAACAACACTGGTCAGAGCTCTCCATTGTACCCTCCTCCTCGTTTCCTCCTTGATATAGTGGAACAGTCGCGAAGGACCACGACACATTTTGGAGTAACATAACTTCAACCAAGGTCCAGCAAGCTACTGGTAAGATACAGTGCAATGTACAGTCTGAATCTGGGCCATGTTTTATAGGGCGTAGCTAGTCTAGGCTTAAGACGCATTTTATCAGCCGGATTTCGTGAACACAGCGCGCGACGGAACTCAGCGCAACGATTCGAGTGATCGCGCGTTCACAGAGAATTGCCAGCCCCGAGAAAATAAGTCTAGGCATTGTGGCTATCATTTGCCCTCCAACGATCCACATTTTGGGTAATTAGTGATTAAATCACAAATTCTCAAACTGTTCGGCCCGAACATTTTGAAGATTTGTGATTTAATCACTAATTACTCCAAACGTGGCTCATTTTGAAGGCAAATAATGTTCAGCAAGTTTCTAAAATGGACAATATATGAATTTAAAACTATTGGCAAGAAGATTGCTCACGATCACTTTCTGAAGTTTTTTTTTGTCTTCCCAGTTCATTGTATGCCCTTTAAAAGAGAACAAAAAGAAAAAGAAAAAAAAAGGTTACGCCATAGTTGCCAGGCATTCAGGTGCCTAAACGTTTGGCCCTATCACACTTAGTCAGTGACCCTTACCGACTCCCGACTAGTCCCTTTCTGGTATGGCGACCGGCCGTAAGCATGTCCCTCCCTTCTCATATCGAATCCTATGGGACACTAACTGCGCGTGCTTTCCGCGCGTGTCTACCACTCTATGGAAATACCATTGGAAATTGCATGTTTTGTTAACAAATTTGTCTTTCCTGAAAAAAGTTCACACTTTTATCCTTAGTTCCAATGATATATTGCTGATGATATCATATTATTTCCATTAAATAATTGAAATCTTTACATGGATGTTAATTGCATTCGCGTTTTGGGGTCAAAAATATCCCTTTCATATCAAAAATAGGATGAAACTCAACGTGAAGTCCTACTTTATGTCACTCCAAACGATTTCCCACGCGAACCATTTCGCTTGATGGTATCGTTCAGCTTAGTTCCCATGAGTCATTGTGCAGTTTTTTCTAAGCTTTCCGATGATGTAAGAATTATGTTCATTGGTCAAACTTTGCGTTCGCGTTTTAGCTTTAAATACACATGTGTCAGACCACAAGCCAATGGCAGAGATTGTCATATTCGGGCCGGGCGAGTACTGTACCTAATACGCATATCACCATGCATGGCGCGGCCGGGCCCGGGCCGGCCGCGCTGGCCGCACGCACTGCATGCTATGCATTGCACTGCAGCGCGCAGCTTTAGCGAGCGAGGTTAGACAATTATTATCCGTCTAGATCTAATGTAGATCTAATTCTGGTTCTGGTTGAATGCTGCATGAATGCACACAACGCTCTGGTCAGGCAAAGTGGGCTATGGAATTCAAGGAATAGATCTAGGATTATGGCAGCAATTATTATGATTTTGGGCAAGGTCACGTCCACATCAAGTTTGCTGTAAAAAACAAAAACAAAATGCAGTGCAGTGCTCATGCAGCGCGCGCAGCAGGCACGCAGTGCAGTGGCCGCGCCGGCCGCCTATTAAGGCCTAGCGTATAGCCCTACCCGGGCTGCGCTTGCGCGACTGTGCGTGCGCCGCTGAGCATTGGCGCGCGCAAGGGGTCCAAAAGGCGTAAAAGGACTTTATATGCTCCTGTAACTCTGGCCACTGACCCTTTAGCGGAGGAAACAAGGCAGATCCCAATCACACATGGCCATCCGGCAAGCCTTGAACCTGTATGAGTCAGACAGATTCGAACACAGAATCATGCCATGATACCTGAGTGTGAGGCAGTCTCGACGTACGAGCACAAGGCTGTAGGGTCGGTGCTAAATCTGGGACATTTTTTGCGTAGAGAATGATGTGAACTTTAGTTCCAAATCAACGAAAGAAAAGCGAAAGAGTGTCTATTTCGCCGGGCTGGCAATTCTCGGCGACTTCTGTCGCGCGCTATGTACACGAAGTCGGGCTGATAACATTGTCTAGAACCAAGACTATATAGAGAGTTGGGATTGATATAAATCGATTGCAAGTCCAATCCCCTATCCTTGAAGACAGGGTGTCCCGTTTGCAAAAATCATGAAACTCGGCAATATACCCTAATAATAGCGTGTGTGAAATCTTGCAGTCATAGCTTCAGGAACATTTTCAGAAAGGGTTTAAAAACATCCTTGTTCACGTTTGATAATACAGTATCTTCCATTTTTCGTGGTTTAAAAAACACATTTCGTTTCTTTGACATGTAAAATGGACACCCTGTCTTGATGTTAAGAGATGTGATGTAGTCGCAAGTTTTAATGTGACCAATCGCATTCTTTTAATGGAGTAATACTTGTCCAAAAGAAAGCATAGCATAGAGATAGAGTGGTAGAGATAATTAATGACAGATGGGTTAATGTTATATAAAAAGAGAACGAGAATGAGGGAGATAGAGGATGAAAAAAGAAAGAAAAAATGGAAAGGGAGACATGAAAAGTGACGATGAGAGATAGAAAAATAGAGAGAAAGAGAGAGGGGGGCGGGAAGGGAGAAAGAAAGAGAAAACGTGAGAGAGAGAGAGAGAGAGAGAGAGGGAAGAAATGGGAGCTGATGCGGAAGGAGATGGTGTACGCAATGCATGACTGAAGATTACTGAGGAGGGTGCGATAAACTAATCTAAGCTTGGCAATTAATCCTCGATTCTCTTGGCTCGCACCAGTCACAGGTCAACCAGACTACCACATGAGATTCTCTCAAAGCGACACAGAGCAGGCCGACCACGGGGACGGAGCGGCGTGGGTGTGGGAAGGTATGATGCAGAACAGAACCAGGGTTCTCAAGCAAATCCAGCTGGAGCGAAGACTGAGGGATAATCAGAACTGAACACTCAATTAATTGATCTTTAAATTGGCAACACAATGGGAATTCTTAAATGACCACTGTTCTCGTCAAATTGCCACAAATATTGCACTAAAGTGTAGTTTCGATAAATCTTAATTTACAATAGACATGAATACTCCGTTTGACGATAAAAATGTATGGTTTGAAAACGTTTGAAAGCCAGAAAAATGATGAGTTTTGCTTTTTTACGTCTTGATATAGTTTATCTGATCATGTATTCTTTATTTACAAATTAAACATACAGGGTAGACCCATTCGCTTCCATGAGCAATGACGCGATCGCATCTCGATAGAATACTTGCGTTATGCATGTCGTTGTTCTGTAAAATATGATAATTCATTCATATGAAAAAAAAAACACACGATCATGTTGAACCCTTCGCTCCTTATCATCTTGTTATGGGAATTAACTGTCATCGACATGCTCTTTGAAACCAAAACAAGAATGTCCTTAAATATCTCTTATGTATGTGACTTCCGTCTATATCGAACCCGAGATGCGTTGAACTTGATTGCTGGTATAATCATTATGTCTTCAAGTTCAATTATATTGTCCCGGAATTTAAAGTCCATCTAGCTGGATTATTATTTTTTTGTATAGCTGAATCTGAGTGAATTTGAATTGAAATGTTTTATAAAATCAAACAATTATAACATGCATATCAGGTTGACATATAAAAGCCATTACTACACTCTATAATGCAATGCATCTAATTCTTCTGATATGTTAAAGTGATTGATTGGGTCAAAATCCTTTGTTAATGTTAATATCACTCCTGGTGTATGTTTATTAAGCTTGTTAAGCAGGAATTGCAACTGCATCGAGATATATTAGAAAAACATAAAAGGAGCGTCTTACGCTCATTTCATTCGGAAAATATGTTGAGCGTCGCTCAGGATTTGTTTAGGTATTTGAAAATGCAGATATTTTTGTGAAAGTTAATTTGACACGATTATAAATGTAAAAAAAATGGTTTGTTCTTACCAAGCTCAAGTAGATTGCTGTTGTTCATTATGGTTGTATATCGATGGTATTTGACAATTTCATTCTCATTTTCTCAAAAGACTACCACTTTTGCAGTCTAAATTATGTTTTGAGCTACTAAATGAATTCATGATTTCAGTTGATAGTATAAGATAAAAAAAAAAGAAGTTGCGTTGGCTTCGTTTAAAAATTCGGTAAGCTATGTCTTTGATGTTTGGGATTTGCGAATCTCCGATCGTTGAATATGATTATGCATAGAAAATCAAAATAATATCGTTTTTTTAAAGGTTTTTATTTGACGGAGCTAATCCCTTTATTGTTTGCTTTGTCTTGTCCCTTCTTCTCGATACATCAAATTACATATATTATCATGGGATAGTAATATCATTGGAACAGTGGACAGGAGTAAAGGGTACACAAGCATGACATCACCGGAAACCAACATGAATACCGGGACTGATGACGTCACTACGATAGATTCTTTTCATATATTCACCATGGTCACAATGCACCGGTGCACAATCATAGCCAAATCCACACTCGGTCACAAATACATATACATATTTGCTGAGTAGGCATTTCTAATTCAAACTCTACAATGATTACTTTAGTTCTTCACTGAACTGGACATGAATGCATATTGTGTGGTTGTTCTGCTTAGAATTGACTGGCAACTAGGCTAGCCGAACACAATTTCATACAGAAAACATCAGTTTCTGGAAATATCTATCTCGAACAGACAAAAAAAAAACACGCGCATGGACGATGGTGGACAAATAGGTGAAGATCATATTTTTTTCTTTCTTTCCGTTCCAGTTTTCTGATTCTGCTTAGCCTTTGGAATTTTTTGTGTGTTTTGTGTGTGTGTGTGTGTGTGTGTGTGTGTGTGTGTGTGTGTGTGTGTGTGCGTGCGTGTGAGTGTGAGTGTGTGTGTGTGTGTGTGTGTGTGTGTGTGTTTTGGGGGGTGTTAATACCTGTGACGATCCCTATGGGGGATTGTCACAGGTATTAAAACGAAAATATTTTCGTATGGAAGGGCTGGGGGTTGTGCCAAAAATTCAGGTGACAAATGGGTCAGGTGTGCAGTGGAGTGCATGGCAGTGTCAGGGTCGGCTTCTTGTGATTGTGCAGTATCAGAACACCGGGTACAATATCAGAAGGAGGCGTATCTCTCCACTCACGGTCCATACCCCTCGCTATCAATCCGAAAATAGACTGGGCCTCGCATCACATGCAAACATTCATACAGGTGATAGCGAGTATAACCCTAAGCTAAACATTTTGATAATTTGTGGCAAAAGCAAATCCATATCGTGGAAAGCAAAGCATAATGTCGGCGTCCAAAGCCTCCTTGATCATCCCCGTGGTCGTGTTACTGGTCGTCGTCGGCGGCAGCATGGCGTACCCATCAGGAGCACCGATGCGAGCGTGCGCCGAAGTCAATGCCATCCACCACTCAAGGGATAACCACAGCGTGCCTGCTGAGCCACTCCCCGCCGAGTCAAACCCGTTCAGCTTCTCTGTCCCGGCCCAGTATATCCCGGGGGAATCCATTGAAGGTATGGCATGATTGTGGTGGTCTTATCAACAACACAGTATAATCATTTATTTATACATCAATATTAACATTTTACGATGTCAAGGTGAGCAAATGTGTAAGATTTGCAAGATAATAATAGCAGAAGTATACTATTATGATATCCTTGTTTATTCGTATAGACGTTGATTTCTTGTGATTGGAAAAGGGGTGTGGGTGTTGGAGGGTGATGTCCCCCACCTTCCACCCCCCCCCCCCAAAAAAAAAAAGCCAAACCATCCAAGAAGCATACTACAATGTGAAAGCAAAGAACGGTAACATTAGTGGGTCCCCTTAAAAAAAATGTGATTGAATAAACCGTTTTCGTAATGAATTCACCACTTCATCTCTACTGCGTAGTACCACGTTATGTCCATTACCTGTATCTTACGTTTCAATTTCTGAATAGTATCAGTTATTGCAATGCGAACAAACTTTATGGTTACCATTGGGAACGTAATGTTTGAAGATGTGCATATAAAACGTGTATACACAACGAAGATGGTCCATTTAACCAATGTATTTAATGAGAAGAAGCTACAGTATGCTTGGAAGGAGGGTTCTGGTGTTAACAAGGATATTTAAGTTACATGCAGTACCATCAGCTGTTTAAGCAGTGCAGATTCATTCTGCTCTTCTTCTAGGCGCAAAAAAAAACGCTTAACAAAGATTTTCTCTTTGATCTCCCATGTTCGAATCTGCCAATTCTCTGGATAATTTTTGCCTGGATTTGATGTTTAAACAAAATAGGACGCGCAGAAGAATTTGGGGAACTATCCTAACCCCATACACAGGGAGGAAATCATATAGTCACAACTAAAACAAAATAAACTTAATATATACGACATTTATAATAAAAAAATGTCTTTCTGATCCTTTGGGACATTTTTTAGCGAAGGAGAAAAGACAGAAAATAACATCATACTGGAAACGTTTTACCACCATGTCTTACGACTGCAAAAGAATATCACTAGCACTCAGACACCCGATAGGAATGGTAAATATCGTGTACATGTATTTCCATTGAGAAGAGAAATATTTTACGGCTAGTGTCTTAATGATTAAGAAAGAAATTATGTGCACATCAAACATGCCTTTAAACAGTACATGAACATTGTGAGGAACGAAATCCTTTCAAAAACATTGCTGGTATTTTAGTGAAAGGGCTTTCTGGGGTAATTTCAATTTACAATTTTCATTCATTTACAGGAGAGTGCACGTTATCCTTACTACTGGATGAATGCCTAAAATTTCTTTGTAAATTGAAATTACCCCAGAAAGCCCTTTCACCAAAATCTAGCTGAATGATCCTTGCGACTCTTCGGCATTTTTTTCCACGTTGTCTTCATCCGTGAACTAGAAATAGCTTACGTCGATGCCTGATAAGCAGTAGATTCCAGGTTCAAACCCCGTCTGGTTCCAAGATTTTTTTCTGACTTGTTTTTCATTTATTTACAGGCACGCTATTATTGTGCTTGATGGGTTAAGTCATTCGTGACCAGGCACCAGAAAATGAATGTGTGGGTTGGGATTGTAACTTCTGAAAAGAGTATCCCTATTATAGCCAAAACAAATGAGCAAACAGCATATGGGAGAGCAGCTCGCACGTGACCTCACATAATCCAAACTTTAAAAGGTCATAACCTTCTTCTCATTCGACGGATTTTCGTCAAACCTTCACTAATACGTTTCGTTCATGTTTCTGCTCTCATTATAACATTTCAGGGTGAAGTATCCCTTTAAATACTTTGTTATTCTCGTAATAAAAATCATATCATCGACACGAAGCACCTTTACCCTATCAATCTGAAAAAAATCTGAATTGTTTAACTGTCCTACTGGAATTTGCTCATTTTCGCTCCAATAAAGGGTTACAATGTATTGTTGTCAGGGTCAAACGTAATTGTATCGTTAACTTGATGAGTGAAACAGATGGATACACCCGAATAGATGATTTCAATAGATGTACGCTCTGGTGGTAACGGTGGTATACGCTTGATATATATCGATAGATCAGTACATTAGTTTGTAAAGACGTAGTGGCCCAAATAGGCAGATATTCGTTCCACAAAAATCCTTCAAAAGTGTCTCTTCAAACAACTTTTTCGGTTCGGCTTGATATTTTTTAAGATCAGAAGTTAAATAAACACAAAATCAGCATGTTGTAATGAAATCTAAAGGCGGTATTTCACTAGGCGGCGAATTTTTATTATCGCAAGCAGTTTTTCTTATGGCAAGGAAATTTTTAACATGTTCAAGATTTCATTGCGAATTTATTTTTCCGTTGCTAGCGCTCACAAAACAATCATAATCATGTGTCCACGGTTGTAAGACGGTGTCGCTGAAGTTTTTTTTTACTGATTCGCCAATGTTACCAAACGATCCCTCGTATTTGTATCTTTCAGTGACGATCTCTAGTGAGAACTCGACCGTTTTCAGAGGGTTCATGCTTCAGGCTCGCCTGACAGGCAGCGACGCACCCATCGGTTCCTTTACTCAGTTACCAGCCCTGACCAAGACCTTGGCGTGTGAGAATGATGCGGACTCGGTCACTCATACCAGCACGGACGATAAGCTTTCTCTCACCTTCCAGTGGACCGCCCCGGACAACGCGTCGGGCAATCTTCATTTCAGGTACCACGCCCCCTGCCCCTCCCCACACCCCATTCATGGCAATTAGCGTACACAGATATTTTGGTTTTCAAAAATCTATATTTTGATTTCATTCAAACATAAGTATTACATAAATCACACACACACACACACACTTTTTTTTTTTTTCCATATTCTTTATTTGATTTCATTCCCATGATAAAATAAACAATTTCACTTTATAACATACAATAACAAATACATAAACGTAATATTTCTATTGATTCGATAAACACAATAAAGCATGATTTACCACTTGTATATAAGTATGTACATGTGCCATATTCCTCCTGAATATATATGCAACTTATAAATCATATTCCTCTAAAATAATAATCATTATAATACTAACAGATATGTTTAAATGATAATAAAACAATTCCATAAGAATGAAATCTTTTCTGATACCTCTTCCCCCCTCCCCCGATCCCCCACCCCCACACAAAACATGTAAGTCCATAAGTCCACCCCCCCACACACACACACACACACCGCGCTCCCTCCACGTCCTCCTACTGACTGCAAGCAATGGATGATATTTCACAGTGACGTCACTCTTTGTCTCTCGCTGTATTATCAGGGGATCGGTTGCTCTCGGCCACTATGACTTCTACGTGGACATGACGTCAGCTATTTTGGCGGAAGGGTGCGACAATGACGGTGGAGGTAAGGATACATAGACACACTCTACCAGACAAGGCGCCATATACATTCAAACCTGTGTAGGAATAAAATACAACTTCTCTCGCTTGTGTTTAATTAAGGAAAATTCTTCCGTCAAAATGCCCTTCATCCGTCTTGTTGATGAGACCCATGTATGAAATAAGCATGACCTGTGTAGTCAATTTTGCATTGTACAGTTCGTTTATGAAATCCGTCCAGTTTACACCAATCCTCTTTTTCTTGCCTTTCCCCCTGTCTGTCTGTTTCTACCTGCATCCCCTACACCCTACACCGACCCTTCCCCCTTTCTCTCTCTCTCTCTCTCTCTCTCTCTCTCTCTCTCTCTCTCTCTCTCTCTCTCTCTCTCTCTCTCTCTCTCTCTCTCTCTCCTTCCATCTCCCTCGCCCCTCTTTATGTCACGCGCCATTTCTCTATTCTTTCAGCTGGGATAGTCCTGCCGACGATTTGGTCGACGCTGATCCTCTTCGTGTCAGCTATGGTGCTCTCATCGGCAGCAACCTAAACCTGAATGAAATGAAATCTTACGAATTCTTCTTTTAAAAAGTGACATCCTTTCACTCAATGACATATTAATTTGAGCTTGAAGAAACTATTTGAAGTGTTAAAGATTTTTGTTTAACAGTTAGTGTTTGTACTACATTCCATGTGTATTCAGTGACCAAGGGGATGTTTATGTGAGATGGTTATTGAAATAACTCGTGTTGAAGAACTAGCTTCCAGAAATACTTATATATACATACATCAATAAAATATTTTATATACATATATATATATAGACACAAATATATATGCGTATGTGTCCTTTTCAAAATATTATATTTTGTAATGAAAGGTGTGAGTGTGTGTGTGTGGGAGGGGGGGGGGGTAAATGAAATCATTTAAACAAGGTACAATGGAATGATTGAAAAATAAATTGTGTAAGAAAAGAGATCGATGTGATATAATATGAATGAAATACAAATGCTGTATTAATACATGTATGTGTATATAAATGGTGAAGCTAGGGTAAAACAGCGACTCACAAAAACACAAGCACACAAAAGATCAAATTAAGTGATTTTTGTATCTTTATTTGTTATTCAGCATATCAATTTTGCTTTACACAACTGTTAAAAACAGCATTTGGAATATTCAGTACTGTACAAAACATTTTACACTGTACATGCACAAGGATGGTTAAACTGACTTCAACAGAAGCATCATTCTGTTGTGTACAAAAGTGAAAATAAACTTGATATATTTATTTTACACGATTTGGTCCAGCCAAGATCAAGTGACCTTGAAAAATGGGATTTATGCTGTGTCCCAAATGCACACAGGTAAAAAGAGCTAAGAAAATGAATAAAATACATTGAATCTATTACTATTTTAACAAACCATTCATTCTAATTATCCCTCAATCAATGTCACTTGTTAAGATTCTTTCAAGTATGGCATCCGTAACGCTCTTTAACCAAGAAAGTGACTGCCTTATGCATTATAATGTTGGATGAACAAAAGGTAATGATACATGTACGCTTTTGTTTAAGCTTAATATACTCCAACTACATAAATCCACATCTCTTGTAACATCAATTGAGCTTAATGACATGAAGAAGTCAGATCATTTGCAGTTAATGAACAGCCACCAGTATGGGTACATATGGTTGTATATCATTTCACTTTACATAATTTTTCATACAAAAATACACCTTTTAAATATTATGAAAGTCATATAAATATGTAAATCTTTTTTTTTTCATCATTATCCTTAATTTTTTTTCTTTGTTACAAATTGAGATTAAAAGGATTCAACCCTTTTATCTTAAGACTATATTAGTATAAACATGTACATAAGACTTGTATAAACATTATACACATTTGAAAGCCTAGAAGTAGAGCAGAACCTTAAAAAATGTAAGTGCTGATAGAGACATATGCAAGTACAATATACAAATAAACCAAGTCAAACCTGCCCATGGGAAAAGGGCAATGCAAAGAAAACAAGCAGCAAATAATTACATCAACATTCATATTGCAGAATGAAAAACAGCTTAGACTGAGAATTACTATCGGACAAGTAAAACCAAAACAATGCTTACTGTCATTGTTTTATGCCAGAATACTGTGTCTGTTTAATGAGATTTTAGATGCAGCGAATCTCACTTACAAGAAGAAATTACATAACTGCGCAGCAATTACCTCTTCCCAGGAGTGTATCATACCATACTAAAACAAACAGGAGTTGAAGAAACTTGAACTTGCAACCTCGTGACAGAAGTAATTGTTATTAAAATGTCATGTCCTCTTATCAGGGCATTTTTTTTATTTCCCCCCCCCCCCTCCTCCTACCCAATAATGTTCTCGGTACCCCTAAATGACCACAATTGACAATGTGTCTTTATAAGTTCATCTGTTTGTGACAATATAATTGCTCGTCAGACAGAATATTATAATTATGCACATAATCAAGCCAGCATATATCTGCAGAACAAACTATACAGATAAGAAAAACACACTCAGATCTCAATATTAATTAAAATAAATGTCACAATCATAAGTGAGTTGAAGCAAATTCCTCTATTGATAAAAAAAAAACCTCAATGAGAGCTTATGATAATACGTCCAGCATGAAGCAAAAAACTTAATGAATTCAAAATACTGCATCACGTTACTGTATGTGTACAAATCACATATCAGCAAGTACTTACGTTTCCCAAATAGAATATTAAATAGCTCATTTCTTTTTTATGCACCTTGAATATAAATACAACCAGATATGATACACTCCTCCTTCAATGGAAAACTGTGCCAAGTAAACATTCGGGTAATGACCCACATTCCAATGCATGAATCATACAATATCATGTCCAAGGGGGCTCAGAAAGAACCCCCAATGAGCACGAATATGTTGTCATTACACCCATTTTAAGGTAGGTTTCTGGTTCTAAAACAGCTTCAATTAACCCTCGCAATTACCATGGTGCACATTAACATGTACAAACTAACTTGCCTTTTGATAGGTTGGAACCCACAGGGTTAAGTGAAGGTTTGCTGGTCCGAGATTGTCTAGCATATGGCATTCTCAATAAGAGTCACTGCTATGCCAAATAGATTAAAGCAAGCTGTCTTGACGACATGCTTATGTGATGTCACACTTCGGTACTCTGAATATCTGGATATAGACGACATGAGCGGTCTCTCATAGTGACACGCCCACTGCCAGTATTTCAGGCTCCAACAGCTATTTTGGATAAGTCAACTGCTATCCATGCCCTTCCAGTAGGGTACAAGGCAGCTGCTTGCACATAAGCTTTAGTTCACAATATATAAGCTTTTAAAATAAATGCAGTACTGTTGGAATTGTGGTGAGAGCAAGTACTTGTATGTACTTGTAAGTACTTGTACTTGAATGATGAACATGATACTGTCATGAATACTACATTCCATTAGAATGACCTAGTACTTGTTTCTATATGTTATCATCATGTTTTACAATAAACAGTAATTACTATATTTCTATATATGAATACTCATCTTGAAGTTTTGGAATGATTATTCTGTTATCATTGTTAAATGCATCAGATTTCACCTCATCTTTTAAGAGTAAAGAATAGATTTTTATGAATAAGTCTACCCCTCTTTTACTACAAGGAGTGTTGATCATATTTTTTGTGACCTAATGATCAATATATGATGATGAGTAAAGACTGCTCGAAAGACATGGTGATGTGAGAGCATGTTGGTGAAAGGAAGGTTACGCTGCTTAAATAACTTCAGCACAAACTGCTTAAAGCTAGAAGGAGAATAGAAGGAGTGTAACAGCTTAGTGTCCATGTGGACAAATCAACACAGCATTGGGAATACAAGAAATGGAATGGCTGAAACATGATGTTGTGAATGAAAGTAGTTGCACTATCATGGAAAAGAAATGAAGTTGAAATGATTAAAAAATATAGGAAAATGTGTGAATGACTTATTGAAGTAATTCCTGGTCTGAAAATATCCAGGTTTTATCAGGTTTGTAGACACCATGTGTCTCACTCAGCATGATGCAGCACTCGACACCCCAATTATGCGACACCGTATACCACATCTAACACTAAATTGAATACTTCAGACACCATATACAACACCACACATCAACATGGTAACAAACACCAACACAGACATTGCATATACCACACAACACTCAACACTCAACACCTCATATGAGTGGCATAAGATACTACAGTATCCATACAAACCACAAATGAAATGCAAGACACTACACCACTTGTTAGACATCAGGTGGTGTCCAGTCCATGGAATAGTACAGGATATTGGCCAGATTAAAGCAGTGGGCTTGTGATCTAATTTGACTCTGCTTTCATTACTGCAGTGGCCCACATATTTCAGTACCTAGTCAGAAAGTCAGAATGCTTTTCACTGGATACAATGGACTATTGAGACCCAGCAGTCCCAGTTCTAGTCATATAGACACTGATGTCTATTTAAAGCACAGACTAGCGAATGACCGTACCATAAGACACTCCTGACTGTCCCACACCAAAGCCATCTACAGTGGAGTGGAGGACACCAGAATGAAGTGCCAGAAGATCAGAACTCTGCATCTCCTTTACGTCTATACACGAGGTTTCCAGCTTGGTATGTCTTCACGGTCCCGCAGCCTGCCACCTCCTCGGCTGAAATCATGTGGGCTGGCCACAATGGACTCACGGAGAGATGGACCCTTGGCTTCAAGATGTCTTTGCCACCATTGGGTCAGCAACAGTCCACTGCTGCTGTGGCTTCATCTCCATACTGCGGTCTTCTATCTGCCCAGCATGGTAAGTCTTCTCAGTCCCATACACTGCTACCTACGTGGATGTCGGTCTTGATCGTACGACAGATAGGTTCAGCATTCACAGCTCTGATGTCAGAACCTCTTTCCTAGTGGGGAAACATGGACAACAGAGGTTGATTATCTCTTCTTAAATTGAATAATGTTAACTGTTAGTCATTCATAGGTAAACTCATTTGGTACAATGTAAGGAAATTAGACAGGTTAATATATTCTATTTGTGACAAATGTGATAAAATTATATGTTGATTTTGAGCATTTGGACATAAATATCTAAAAGTAAGGTATATTCATAATTTACATTTACATTAAATCATATCATGTGTGATAGTATTAGAAATCTGGTGATGTGATCCTCTTGTGTGAGTAAATCCAGCCAAATCAATCAGTTAGTACTCACCCTTGCTGCAGTGGAGGAAGATCACTCTCGACCAAGCCTGTCAGTTGCTCTTCCTCGGTCAAATATTGGCCTGCCTGGGCCAGATATTGGTCTAGCTGGGTCAGAGGTTGATCTGCTTCAAGGAAGGTTTTTTCTGTGTGTGAGGGAGCTTGGCTTGTGGGCTGTTCCTGCCTCTGCTCTGCCTCCACCTGGTCTGTGGGCTTTTCCTGCCTCTCTTCTTCCTCCCTCTGGTCTGTGAGCTGTTCCATCCTCTGTTCTGCCTCGCTCTGGTTTGTGGGCTGTTCCAGCCTCTGTTCTACCTCCCTCTGGTCTGCGGGCTGTTCCAGGCACTGTTCTGCCTCGCTCTGGTCTGTGGGCTGTTCCAGCCTCTGGTCTGCCGGCTGTTCCTGCCTCTGTTCTGCCTCCCTCTGGTGCTGGCGGCGTAGTGCCTCCTGCTCAGCACTATCCAGCAGCTTTTTTAGGATGTCGCTGTCAGGCTTGCGGGAATGAGGGCTCTTCTCACCTACAACATGAAACATGGCACCGTGCATACATTCATTGGCAAGTCAGGTTAACAATTTTTCTGAAACTATAAAAATATAACTCTCTAAAACTATAGATTTTCTGAAACTATAAAAATATAACTCATAAAACTATGGATAATAGAAATCATGTCAGTACTTAGGAATTTGTTCATTCATTTCCATTTAGCATACCATTTCCTTTTTCAAAACTATAATCTTCTGATCAATTTCTTCAGGTTGAGCATAATCAGTGGACCTTGTACAATGTACAATTGTGCATCCTTGGAGAAGAAAAGAGGAAGTGATCGACAAGTTGCACATGTGGAATGCTAAAGTAGTGCTACCAACATTGAAATTCAACAACCAGGAAAATTTGGGGAAATTTCATGAGAAATCAGGGAGATGTCTATAAAAGGGAGATTGGGTGACGTGATGAAATCCAATGCAGAAATATTGGTCCATTTTCAGGGAGTTTCCTTTGAAATCAGGGAGAATTGGCAGCTCTGGCTAAACATGACAGGCAAAGGGGCGGAAAACCACATATCACATTCATCGATCAATGCAGAAGTGATACTGGTTTGAGGAGTAAAGACCTGATGACGATCACGGATGAGAAACATGGAAAAAGTAACGACTGGTGTTCGAGTATGCTTAAAAAAGGTCAAGTCAGTCAAGAGACGGAGAATGTGTCTACCTTTTGAGCGGCTCTCCTCCATCTGCCTCTTGATCTCCCTGAACCTGAGCAGGTCATCTTTCAGCTGGGCCTCCTGCGTCTTGAGTGCTTCTATCTGCTGGCGTGCGGCCCGGCTTGACCCGGTGGACCTTGCCCTGCCGGACCCTGCCCTGCCGGAACCTGCCCGGCTACCCGGCCTGCTGCCTGCTCTGCTCCCTGTTCGCTGGCTGCTAGGACTGCCCTGTGGCTGCATCAACGAGGAAAGGAGGGTTCCCATTTAGTACATACATCTCATAAAGAGTTGCGATTTTATCTGAATCAATCACAAGTCCAATCCCCTATCTTTAAAGTACAGAGTTGTGATTGATATTCAATTACAAGTCAAGTCGGTTATAATTCCCATTCATCACATAGAGCACATATACAGCAACACCTGTATAATAGATTTTCATTCCAAAAGGGATTCAATCTACTTCAGGTGAATTGTAGTAAGTCAACAATTGCAGTTAAAAAAGCTTTCCAGTTTTGATTTTATCACTTCACATAATTTTGAAGTGGCTGTAAGAATTATACCTACCATTTGCAGGCACTAGAATTAAAAAACAAATCACTTACTAACATGTTTTCAAGAAAGAAACAGAAAGGTGCAGAGGATTTTTTAATTTGAATGCTGAATATATGAATTATTTTCAATAATGTATAAAGTTGTATCAATGCACGTTTTGTGGTCTTACCTTTTTCCACCTCATGCTTGTACGTTCGAGGGAATTCCTCTTGAAAGGACCTGTTAGGCCTGTGACCATGGCACCGTCACTCTCGCTACGATTCAGCTGTATGGAAGAAATGGGACCTTGCTTTAATATCATCATCACTATGTCTTTGGTTAAAACATCACATCACAATGAAAGAAACAGAACAACATATGAAAGGGGAGTGCAACAAGCAGGAACAACTCTTCACTTGATTTGTTCATTTTTTCAAACCAAGTTCCAGTTTCACAGAATACAGCCTAAGATTCCACTGTTTTGAATACACCCTTTTTCAAGATTGAAATGTATATCAAAGGAGGATTATGTTTCACAATAATTTGCTTATATACTACATCTACAGATTACAGGATCTACCTGTAAAGGAAACCAGGAGAACTTATCCTATCGAGATTAACACCTTCCAATACCATTCTAACTACCCATTGCACACAGATGTGTACAAGTTAAATAGCATTGGTATGGCCTGGTACTAAATGGGTTAACTGTTTGCTGAGCACTTCTTTAGTACCTTTGGTACGACTGGTTTAATGATCCCATCCGACGAGCCTCCCCCAAACGTCCTGGACCTCGTGATTCCCAAGGACTTGTTTATCCCAGGGCTGGGGCTGCGACTCGTCTCTTCCTCCTGGGCCCCGTTTCCACCGGCCGTGACAGAGTCCAGGTACCCATTGGTCATAGCACTGATGGGGTCGTCCGTGAAACCTGGGTCTGTGGGGTGGTGTGAGTGGTGGGCGGTGAGAGAGTGGGGTGGGGCTGGATGAGACTGGGAGGCACGCTGTGGTGAGGTAGGCTGGTTCTCGTTGTGGGTGGCTTCTGAGACAGACTGGTGGGCTGGTGACGATGCCTGGTGGGCTGGGGGTGGGTGGCGGTAGGAGAGCACGGAGGTGTCCAGAGAGGTAGCACGTAGTCTGTAACACAACATAGAGAGTCGTCACCAAATCATACATAAAATGGCACGACTAACATGACTTACTATCATGACATGACATGAATACTTTTACTGGCCTTGATACTTACTGTACCAAGGAAGGTCATTTTGCACTGGTCTACAACCATTACACATTATGTTGATGCATTACAAAATGTAACACTACCTGTAGATGCAAGTTGCTATGGCCAATTTGCACTAACTTTGTTGTGATATCATTTGATGTCCAGCGAAATGCATATTCATACATGACATAACATTATAAACAGCTAAACAAACCAATGAACAAATGACAAATGCCTTACCTGGACTCCACAGGGAGCGCCGTGTCAAAAATATCTGACATGTGACTATGTGTCTGTACAAAGAAGAAAAGAAAGACAAAACATGACAATAGTTTGCTCATATTTTCATAAACTTCTTATAAATCTTTTAATAGTACTGAAATATGTTCTTTACACGGTACTGCCAATGAGGGAAGAAGGAACATATCCCCTGAAAGTATAAATGGGTACCTGAGAGGAGGTGAATGATTATGACCCAGTGATGATATCACGCAGTGGTCAAGGAATACTTCCCAAGCGATTCAGGATGGTACACATATGTATGCATGATACGTTCTTGGATTCAGTGAGCAGGGCTATAATTTTCACGTCCTTCTCAATTCAGTCTGTGAAAAGGGACAGACCCTCTACTCCATCAAATACAGGGTGTCCCATTTGCAAAGGTCATGTAACTCAGCAAGAATCAGTAGTATACCCCAACAGCTCCCATTGAACGCATGCAATGTGGAGTGGACGGTGGAGGCCATAGCACACAGTGGTCTCCAGTCTCTGTGTCTCCAGTCTCTAAGCTATAGGTTATCATACGTTATCATATTCCTTTAAGTCAGTTTCCTGTACTATTATTTAGAGGGAATTTCTGATACAGTATCATCTTCTATTTCCTGTGTTTTTTTTAAATTTCTTTTGTGAATTGCATAAGGGAAACCCTGTTTTTAAAAGAAGAAATTGGGCAGAAATTGCCCCCAGAGAGAAAATGTTGATTCTTACACTGGTGCCCAGTTGACTGGACCTCTCCAGCGTGCTGGTACAGGTGGCCGTGCCTTCACTGCTAGTGTCCACATCATGCTGGGGGTAGGCTGGCTGGGTGAAGTTGAGCAGGGTGTACCAGCGTGGTCTGCCTGGGTGCAGCAAGCAGGCATCTAACAGGCTCAGCTGGGTCCCAGCCTGAGAATAGATATAAATGTTTAACCCTCTCATTTCCATA
Organism: Arbacia lixula; assembly: GCA_963669155.1. Classification (NCBI taxonomy): domain Eukaryota; kingdom Metazoa; phylum Echinodermata; class Echinoidea; order Arbacioida; family Arbaciidae; genus Arbacia; species Arbacia lixula. The sequence continues at coordinate 18,469,845 of OZ022582.1, read as the reverse complement.
GGATTATTCACTGTGTTGCAAGTCAGAGATCTTTTCTCCTACGAGATGGACATACAATGCTTAGTAAAAGCCTTCTTAACAACACTTTTGCAAGTGCTACAAATATGAACCTGCACAGTAACTTTAATATCAAACTCCTGATCACACATATCAATGTCATATCAATGTAATGGAAAGTACTTTAAATATAGTTAAAGTATATCCGGTTCCTGTTTCTGAGTAGGAAATTTTGGAGCCGGGCATATCCGGTTGCCATATTAAATGGGTAAAGAGCATGCTCTCACCAGGCAGTCCTCCATGCCGTCAGGGTGGCAGTAGCAGATGTAGAGCTGCAGGGTCATGGTGTGGAGCTCAGCCTCCTGGATGGACACGGTCACCCGGTGGCCCAGGGGGCACACACTGGCCCCCGTGTGCTGCAGGGGCGGCGTCTGGAAGCTCAGGTTGGAGTTGGGTGGGCACGGCTGGATGTTCCCCTTGATGAAGCTGTCAAAGAGATACAGGGAATTGCATCAGATACAGTCTAACCTCTACATTAACACCTGTGCGAAGGAGACATTATGTGCAGGGTACCTAACTACAGGTTTCAATATGCAATATTGTTCACAGGAAACAAATTTGGTCTTTACAGCCAATGGCAGTATATTGAAAGCAAATTTAAGGGGTTTTTTTACTTCAGATTCACTCAATGTAAGTCCCCTAAGATCATAACTGTAATTGGCTTATTCGCATAGTGTTCTGACTTTAGTCATTTTTAACAATACCAAATGACTTAGCTAAGATAGTTTGTGATTCCTGTTTCTTTCAGAATACCATCCTCTGTGGTCACTAAATCAAGCTTCTCTGGAATTGCTTTGTGGCTATGTTAGCGTGACTAATTAGCTTGAAATGCTACTCCAGTTTGGGGGGTTGCCCAGATTTGACTCTGTTTGGTTCCAGTATAACGTTGGCATGATCGTAAGAACAATTAGTCTATACACAAGTATTGTAACTTGCAACCCACTGCAGTTTTCATCAAATGGGCACAGGAAAATGAGGTTCATTGGACATAGTGAAAACTGTCATGGGGCTCAGGACACCTGTAAAAAAATATAAATTCTCAAAGGGTATCTTCAAAATCAGGGTTCAGTAGGTTAAATCTCATGACATGAAGTGTTATAAGTAGCCCCTGTATATGATTCTTGATCTTTATCCCCATTAAGAGACAGGAGGGGGAGGGGGTGCAGGAAGGGAGGGGGGGGGGGGCTACTTACAACTGGGTGTCCTGGGTAGGGAGCAGCTCTCTCAGATTCTGCAGGCTATCCAGGGTCAGCACAAGACCTTCCTGCGAGTCATACTGGCACTCCAGTAGCAGCTGGGTCAGGTCAAAGGTCACAGGGTCATATGCTTCATCAGTAGCAACCTCTCCAGGCCTGTAAGAACAACGAGATGAAGGCATGTAGAATTAAGTTTCATACATGCTACATGAAACCTGGACAACTCCTCAACCCTAGGTCTCCTCTTGCAAAGAGTTGCTATTGATCTGAATCAATTGCAAGTCCAATCCCCCATCTCAATTGCAACTCAAGTTGCTATCAATCACAACTTCATATGATATCACCCCAGTGAACCAGGACCATAAAACAATTAAAATAGGTAAAGGCCGTAAACTGCTATTGCTATTGACAAAATGTTGAATGGGCTTACGAAGGGTTTAAAAAAGTTAAAACTATTGCAATGAAAGCACTTTTGAAAGGTGTTGATTTTTTGTTTTACTTCAACAGAATAATAAATCCAATAAAGTTGCTGATTAATAACAACAGCTTTTTCAGTGACAAACAATACAAATTTCAGGACCTATTTACAAGGACATATATTTATAAACTGTTTTTATAACTTGTTTTTATTCATGAGGGAGCAAAAACCCAAACTTAGTAGCACCATCAATATCTTCATATTCTAGCATTTAGTCTGCAATATGGGAACATGGCCATATGATTGCCACGTCAGTGTCTGAAACCAACATTTCCTTGATTTCATTTAATGTTTTCACAGGTTATTATATTGATATTAATATGTTATTTATATTCATTGTATATACGTGAAACTAGGAATGCAATATTTTTTTAGACTGTAAACGACTCTTTGCAATCCTGCTAAGGCTGCCAACAAGACATTTGAATACCCCTTTAGTGAATTGAACTCAGTGGCAGAATGAGAGCGGATAGAAACTCACCTCCTTGCTGAGGCCTCGTAGACACCGCTGTCTCCTGCCATAGACTCATCTGAGACTGCCGCTGACACACTCCTAGGGGCTGCCACAGACTGGCCAGGTAGCAGGCCTGTCCCTGTCACAACATGAATAGTAAGAAGTAAGTCGTACGATTCACACTGCACCAATACTACCAGACCCATATACACACCAATGCCTTCAGTACTTTGACACTATAATTAACGCATGCACTCAATCATTATCATTTGTAATCATGGCACCTACATGTATGCATTGTCTCAAACGTAATTTCTGTGTACGTTTTGTTCTATTGAAATTCATATGTTCAGTTATGATATCTGGAATATAAAAGCACATGTATTGTGCTTTGTAAAACCATGTGAAAAGTGAATTTCCTGAAGGACAATAAATAACTAAATTCAATTCCATTCAATCTGTATGAATGTTACTCAGGACAGATTACGTCCGATTCTACATGTATGCATATAGGGAAAAGTCCTCCCATAATACATATAGCGAGAAAGTCATTCCATAATGATTTTGTTTGCAGTCATGTCTGCTTGATACTAGTGTATTAGACCGAAATGGACTTGACTGTAAAAACAACTCTGGATGTTGCTGCATGAAGCATTACAGGACAAACTTTCCCCTATGTGGTATGGTGAGTTTGTTACCCTGGATTTAGCGGAGCTGCCATGCATGGGCCAATCTCAGGAATTCTTCCTGCAAGGTGCCTATTGATATACCACCATTGACAGGGAGAAGTATGGTAAAAGCACCTTGTCAAGGCGGGTATGAACTCATAATCTACTCTGTACGTGACAACGCCCTTCACCACTAGACCGCTAGACAGATACTGGGGAAAGCATGGCAGAAACATGTCACCTTCCATGGACATACAGTGCAGTGCATGAGCACCGTAAGAATGGCTTTGGATATTTTATGGAAAGGAAGGAGCAGAGACGATACAAGAAACACTTTATTATTTGTCTTTTACAAACTTAAGATCAAAAAGCAATGCTTCACTGAACTCTTTACACACCAATGAGGCATTATTGCACCAATTTTACACAAACATCAGAGAAAGCAGGATTTTGTCTGGTGCATCAAGAGTTCATCAAAATTGTTCTCACCTTCACTAATGGGGCTCAGCTGCGAATTGAGGAATCCTTCTTGACTACTGTACTCTGACGTTGCGTGCCTTAGGTCTAAGCCCGGCCTCGCCAGGTACCCAGTCCTCGCCCCCTGCCCCCCAGCCCCACTCTGGGAAGGGTCTTGCATGCTCAGCTGCAGTTGAGACAGGTACGCCGCTAGCTGCTCCCCGTCAAGATCCTGATGGTGGTGGTTGTGATCAGTTTGATTGTTATTGATCGGCCTCTGCCAGTTTGTTAGGTGTTGGTGGTAGGTGGGTGGCCGGCCCTCGTACTGAGGCCCCGGGTGCTGCTGATGCACCCCAGCCTTTTGCGAGGTACCCCCACCAGGCGACGCGGGGGGTGATATAGACGAGAGAGAGGAACGAGGGGACAATGACGGCATGGACGGATCTCCCTGCCGGACGTTGTGATGTGCATGCTGCTGCTGCTGATGGTACTGCTGCTGTTGTTGTTGTTGCTGGTATTGTTGTTGTTGCTGCTGCTGCTGTTGTTGTTGGTACTGGTGGTAGTAGTAGTGTGGGTGTGGCATGCCTTGGTGGGGAGTGGTTGACATGCTCTGGTAGTCAAGTCCCTCAATGCCACCTTGTAGAAGCGCATCCACCTGAACAAAAAACAAGAGATATCAATGTCTGAAAACATCCCAGGTGTATTAGTGAAGGACTATAAATTAATGTCTACCTTTAAAAGAACAAGATAGTGAACCACACATATAAATGTGCAACATAATTGAGCAATCTTTTTGTGGCACATTCCAATAAATCTGCCACATTCCACATAATTGAGCAATCCTTTCGGGGCACATTCCAATAAATCTGCCACATGCCACAAAATAGACCAGTTTGTAATTACACCATGGTCAGACAATCCCCTGAATACATACTACCAGACTGCTGACTGGGATTTTTTCATGAAGCTGTGTTGGGTGATAGATGTAAATACATTTTACAGCGTGCCTATAACAACAATAGAAGCAGGTGCCTGCTAAGAGCTCAATAGGTGTTCTCATATCAGCATTATAATGGGCCTGAATGTAGTTGACCATCTAATGCTTTTCCACGTAACTCTGTGAGTGGTACAATAGACCCTGAAGTCATTTGTACCAGCAAGAATCTGCTCATGTGCAAATTGCACTTACGAAGTGGCTTATTGAGCAATCCTTTAGTGGCACATTGAAATAAATCTGCCACATACCACATAATTGAGCAATCCTTTTGTGGCGCATTTCAATCAAGCTCCGCTGCATTTTGTGGTTAGCACTTGCTCTCATACTTGTCTAAAATATTTTCATATGGCAGTTTCACCAATATAGTGGCTATAGGTGAGCAATCATGTAGACTTGTCAAGTTATAGGACAAAAGTTTTTTGGAAGACAAAAAAAATGATAAAGAATGCTATAGCCCCAAAACTTGAAAATATTGTTGGAGCAATTACATGTAAAACAGAGAAGAAAATGCAAAGTTACTGCAACATGTTTCATGCATTGTGTGGGATAATTATTTCTTTGAAAATACTAAGAACTATCTCATGGCAATGTCTTGATCTGGTTCTCTACGTAGTGGCAGTGGATGACCACAAACATACTACATACCTTCTGGATGATGTCCTTCATAACACCAGGGGAGTTGTTGAGTTCTGAACTACTCAGGGCGCTGTTGAGGGAGCCCTTGCTCGAGGCCAGTGAACCTCTGCTTGACGGACCTAGAGAACCTCGGCTGGAGCTGGATGAGAGTGTTCCCACGGACAGGCTGTAAACAGGAGAGAGACAGTGTGTCTGGTTAGCATCAAGTCAAACAAGGTCTCAACAAATGCAGGAAAAGAATGGTTGAACTTTTTTCTCCTGATAGTTCCCCTTCTTCTTACCTCTGGTAAGAAAGAACTATCAGATCGTAAAGGCCATGTGCACTTCCCTAAGCCAGTCTGATGTTAAAAGGCTTCATAAGATATGAAGAGAGGAGAGGTGAGAAAGAGATAGAGATACTGACAGAGAGAGAGAGAGAGAGAGAGAGAGAGAGAGAGAGAGAGAGGCAGAGTGTGGGAAAGTGATAATGAGAGACATTGAGAAACTAAGAAACAGACAGACAGACAGCCTTACCTCCTATGAGGGTCCTGGTTGTGCAGCCTGAGCTGCTGCGCCGTAACAGACTGATGATGAGACTGGTGGTAGTGAGCAAGGTCCTGCTGAGATCCACTGGTCAGCAGAGGGTGCGACGACGACGTCGGCAACGAAGAGGTGGACGACACATGATACCCATGCCTGGACAGGGACTGCATCGACAGGGAGAATGGTACAGATATCAATTAAAAATAGATAGAGAAAAAATGGCTGCTACATGAAGAAAAATCACATTTTTTTGAAAAATGATTGACCTTTCAGCACTGGCCAATTACTCTGTTCATCTGTTCTATGAATCACATACAAGTGTTAAAGATGAAATAAATTTGAGCATTGAGTATTTAGAAAAAAAAAAGAAGTCACATCTGGAAATAAACAGGTATCAATCCACAATAGACAGAGAAAACATTTGGTTAATGCAGGAAGAGAAGTCACATTTGAAAAGTGAATTGACCATTGATTTTTCAGCTCTGAGCAAAGTATCACATGTAGGTTTTATCTGTTCTGTGAATGACACACAAACTTTAATATGAAATACATTTCAGCAATGATCTTTCAGAACTATATTTGGGTCAGGGGAGACTAGACTTACTTGCAGCAATTCTTGGTCACTCATGGCAGGCTTCATGTGATGTAGTCCCATCATTGATGCACTATGGTGGTTTTGACTTAACCTAAAGTGTTAAGACAAATGAACAGACAGTTAATGTTGCTGTTATATTCATGTGTTCCTGTTCAAAGGAAGAGGGTAACATAATATCTTAATTCTCCTCCCGTGCCCCATCCTACTTCATGCTCCATCATACATTCATGAGGTAGCTTGTTTTTGGCAATGAAAATATAGTTGCCCCTAGCACACATGTGTTTGGTTGAACAGGGAGACATTGTAAGCTTAGGAAACTGAAAATCTGTCAGCTTATACACAAAATTTGAATATTGATATTGCAATTTATTGTCCAATTGGAAATTTCACTTTCACTGGTATACAAAGATGATACATTGATACAAATAAGGAATGTTACATCAAACAAGTTCCATATAAACAGAAAAACATATACAAGTATTAGACAGTAGCCTCTCCAAGTCATTGTTGTCTTCTGAAAACCAACTTAAGCTTTAACTACAGTCCCCTAGTTGGATTATTGAAATTTGGGTCTTGAAATAGTTTTTAGAATACCAAATATCTTAGCTAAAACTGATTTTGACTTTCATTTCTTTCTTTTTTCAGAATACCACTCCTCTTGTATGGAATGTGAGTATCAGACAGGGGATACAGACAGGGTCAAAGCTACTCACTGGCCCAATGCAGGGGACATGCCAGCCTCCTGGCTGAAGATCTGAGCCTGGACCTGTAGCAGCTCGTTCTTGATCTGGGCCACGCGGGCCTTGGCATGGGCCACCTGGGCCTTGAGCAGGTCTGGGTCGTACTTGGTGCTGCCGCTTGAGCTGTTTGAGTTCACTGCGGGGCAAGGGGAACATATGCACAATCATCCACACATTCATGCAGTACATTCTATATTGGATATGAGACGGTTTATGGTTATTTCATTTCTTTTAGCTGTGCCCTCATGATTTCATGCACTAAAACTGCTGTTCATCATTTCCTCCCTCCTTGCTATTAGACCAACAGCATTACCAGCATATCAATAGTATCAATATACCTTTGAAGAGAGTTATCTTTCACCTACAAGAGCAAATTTTTATCAAATTGGCAAATTTTCAAATTATTCTTGCATTCCTGTTCTGCATACTGCTCTATATTTCTCAATAAATCTATCCAACCATGTGAGGCATAAGTATCGAAAAAATTGTAACATAAATCAGCTATCACTAACTCTGATCTCTTTCCTCACATGTGAAAGAACTGAAAGTCAATAAACCCTCCAAACCACCATTCACATCATATCTGGCCCATCTCCACATTGTTCAGATGGTGAATATTTTCTTTGCACCAAAGCTCCTGCATTTTGTGCAGCATGGCATAAGTCCAAAATTCATTCTTCACATCTCTTACAGTCTGTCAGATCAATATCTAGACATGGCATGAAAAGAGCATCTAAATATTTCTTTCTCTCTTTGTTAGTGCAAAATGAGGGAGGCTGTTCTTAATGCATGCATGCCACAATGAATCTTTGGGGGTGATTTTTACTTTAGCCTGGTTGCTTAGTGTAACTACCATCAATTGTATCTACTGCAGAAACAGCCAATCAGCTCTCACCATTGCATAGGTCCACATGGTTGTTACCAATAATGGTTAGTTACAATAATTGATAATCTCTTATATACAGCATGACCCCGATAATTGAGCCATCGCACACTGATGTTGTCTCCAACATGGAATGTGGAGACATATGTTAAATATCACATAGCACTATTTTTCACCTACACTGTACACTACTATCAGTAAGTGAACTAATCACTCATTGATCCCATGTACATGTACATGTACTTTGAATGAAACAATAAAGTAATGCACTACTTACAGCTTGTGTGCGACTGCCATCCACTTAAAGCCTCATTTGACCGCTGAATCTGGTAAAGGAAAGAACAGTAATTCTTATCATGTCTGACTCGATGAGATCAGCAAAAATCCACAATGTGGCATCTAACTTTAATGTTGCAAAAAATGTATCTCCTTGATCTGTGTTCTGCCTGTGCCTGTTTTATATTGCCCCCCCCCCCCCCCCAAATACAACACATTGTCCTCAGGATGATTTATCCCCAGCAGTGTAAAAGAGCCCCTGCTCAAACAGAAATCTTCATGGATTATAATACAAAATGTAGTTCAGCATATTCATTTTATGACAATAGGCTTGCAAGATAGCATCAACAGATATCACTTTTCTCCCTGACACACACTCTCTCTCTCTCTCTGCACCTACCACCAACATATCCTCATCCTTACCTCCTCCTGGCTGAGATGGAAGGGTTGTTCCTGGATGTCTCCCAGCGAGACTCTGTGCTGTTGCTGCGTCCCCCCTGGCAGTCCGTTCTGGGTTCTGCTCAGGGGCGTGCCGTGGGGCGGGGCTGTAAGGTGGGGGTGGGGACCTTCCTCCCCAGTGGTCTGTAGGTAATCCTTGAGCATGAACTCCTGCTCCTTCCTCCATACTAGCCTGGGATCCTCACGCTGGTTAGTGTCTGAAGGAAACATCAGCAAAAGAACATGGTGAATACCTCAGCAGTACAACCATTCATAAACAACATTCCATTAACGACCATAACATGACAACAACAGCAATACACCCATGCATAACAAAACAACAGCAATACAACCATGCAAAACTTGACATCAACAACAATACAACCATAACATGACATCAACAACAATAATGAAAGTTACAGTAACCATAACAATAATGATAATTTTTTCAACAAATTGTTATGAGAAAGACTCATATTAACATTGTATGAGGTACATGAAAATGTTCAACATGGGTCTGAATTTTGAAAGAGAAAGTACTGTAGCATGTAGTAACTACTATATTTGTAAAAAGTTTCTCAAAATAATGATCCTCCCCCAGGATTTTTCCATCCATGGTAGCACAATGTGATCTACAGGTTCGTGTACATGCAAGGTGGAAACATTAGTGTACTTGCCATTCAGACAAGACTTTATTCATGGATGACTGCAACAAAGCTTGCACCCAAGTTGGAATATTGTCTGGAATGTGCGCGATTACGCACAGTATTGTACATGTATGCAGTGTTGCATGAAGCGTGCATGTACTAGTAGAATGTCTGATCATTGTGCAGAATTGGAAACGAGCCAAAAATTTGTAGTCTCACACTCCGACTCTGCCCTTGAGGCTATAGACTTGGTGTGTAAAACTTTTAGAGTTCACACACAGACAGTAGTCAAATCGACAATGTTCATACAAGTAATACACCTCAAGATACTACGCATAGCACATCTTGCTATTGTTTAACAGAAAGCTTGGCCAGCCAAAAGAGTAAATTGCATACAACTTCACAATGATTTTGGCATTGATGTCATCGCATAATTGATGTCCATTTCATGTTAGACTTGGAAACTGGCCCCGAAAATCATATAAATTTTCCCCTGGTCCAGCCACCTGTCCCACCCAGCAAAAACTTACTCCTCTCTGCTGGACAACAGAAAAACCAAGGATGATCGAAAGACTATGCCAAGTTGCAGGTAAATGAGCCTGCTAATCTTAAACATAATTTGTAATAAAATTACATAGGTATAAAACGAAATGTCCTAGACATGCCAACATTTCTTTACTTGGTTAGGGGGGGGGGGGGGGGGAGGGGGGGGGGGGCAAAATCCTCATGGAGGGGAGGATGCTGCTTTCATGAATTAGGGAGCTGAGCACCCTGCAATTTGAGGATGCACAGGAGAACTAAGTCTAGATATGTGACAAATTCATACATTCTTTTCTTGACCCCTATGCCCTTCATAAAACTGAGCAAGGGGCATAAAAGAGGCTCAGGGAAAATGTACAGAAAGTATGTGTCAAGTTCCAACATGTGTTTAGCCCATGACACCCAGCATAAAACTGTACAGTAGCATCCCACTGTATGCACAGCCGCCACTGCCATACAGAAGGCCTGCCACCCGTAACTTACAACCAACCTGCCACAGCCCACCCTGTGCCGTCCTGCCATATCGCCCTCATGTTCGCACAAAGCACCCTTTAGCACCAGTTGTTGCCGAAACACATCACTCCTGCATCTATCTCATCAAAGCATCCAGCAAAAAGTTCTCTTCAGAATTCAGATTCATGTAGCCATTTACAAAAACTTGGCTCTTTATCCGTATTTCTCAACTCACATGTGCAGCTTGTTTCAGAAAGACTAAACCATACAATCCTGGTATGGGTTGCACATACAGTGTATATTAATAGCAGTGCATGTTCATGTCCTGTGCCTGCAGGCACCTTCCTTTAAAGAAAGTGTTATAGGATAAATGTTACCAACAATTGTACATAGTACAAAACTCGGTGATACATTTGAAGAGGATTTGCCATAAACTTACCATTTACCACTATTACATTGATCTGCTAAACACAAAGCAGACTATCACACCCCTGGCTCCTATCCCCTGGCTCTAATACTCCTTTCAACTTGGGAGAAATTTTGATGGATGCACTATGGAACACCTGTTATCTTTTTTTTTGGTCTGAAAGCAATTTTCCTACATGTACAGTAGAACCACCATGGGAACCATCATTGAACATTTCAAGAAAAGTTTGCTTCCTCAACCCCTATAAAATACAACGGTGGTTCACCCAGAGACTTAGTTCTGAAAGGTACACAACAGCTCAAAGGAATCAGCATCGGGAAAGGGAAAGGGAAGAAAGGGAAGGAGCTGCAATTTTGAACCGCGGTATATTTTGTCCAGTTCAGCATGAAACATGATGCTTTTTAGGCTTACGCATTTGCCCGTGCCAATTTCGTTGAGCTGTAGTGTACATACTGCCAACAAGTCAACAACAGTATACTCCACTAAGGGGAACTTGTTTGTACAAGGACATCCTTGCTCTTGTTCATATGTGTGTCTACTGTCAAAATCCTTGCCCTTCTTCAACCAGCATTATTGATAATAGGCAACCTACAGTGCTGGGAAGTACACTGTAGTTTGAAATTCCCCTTTCCCAAATACTTTTCTCCCTCAACAGGAGATTACATTTTCTGCAGCCAGTATTCTATTACTGTTTCTGTTTCACTCAGTTATGAGAGTGAGAGGAAGGTGTAGAAATTCAAGACAGGAATTTATGGAAGAATGTTGAGCCTAGATGTTTCTTGTCATGATCCTTGTCAGGGGGGCTGGGAGAGGTTGCAGTGCCACTACAAGGGGGTCAAAGGTCAAATATCTTGCCCTGGATACACTGTCTAGTTTACAGGAATAAACTCCTTGTTCAGTACTCACAGTCAAGTCTGATATGACTACCCAACATGTTGATATGTTTACAATCATTAGTTTTGTAAGCTGGGTTCCAGGCTTGACAACATTTCTACTCCAAACTACATGTACATGTACAGCTCATGCACAAATGTAAGAATATCCAGGTTTACACTAACAAGATTACCTCTCCTCTACCAGTCAGTCAGAGAAGAATTACTATGTAAACAAGAGTGAATTACAAAACTCTTTTGACTTTTGAGATCCCGGCTTCATCCATGTACATGAACTATACTGCATGTAAATGCTGCCCTGTTTGACACAGTGTCTTGCTCATGGCTATTGCTTGTCTCTCTCAAGACTCAAATAAGGTGTTTCCAATCGGCACCTGACTGGACTACATATTCCTGATGTACATACATGTACATCATTTACATGTAGGTTAACTGGCTTCTAGCTTGCTAGTTCGTGATTGACTATTAAAAGCCACAGTAAAAATTAATGTTCTGAGTGGTATCATACTCCATACCAGAAAAAGGCACATCTGATATTTATTTGCATTAAACATTCAAAAGAGAGGAAGCCAGACTATTATGTACTGTATGTTGATGTGATTAATGATACCTTGCTGGTCCATGTACATGTGTACATGTACAATGTCAGCCTGACTGTAGTCTGAGTTTCATAAGCACACTGATGATGTCAAACAGGTGTCTGTAACTATAGACTGATACCAGTCATGATGAAGGCTTGTAACCTGCTACTGGTATAACCACTCATTTTGAGAATTCAGGTATACAAAAAATTGCATGTGTTTGCTTTTATTCAATTCAAAATAATGTTTTTCTTCTTTCTCTTTTTAAATAGCAGAGCAATAGCAGCACAAAGAAAGTTGTCAGATTTTCCTAATTTTTTTCTGCTCCTATTGAGAACATTTGACTTAAAAAAAAAAAAAAACATTGGGGGGGGGGGCAAAAATTCTACTGTAAATCCTATCATAACATTGAAACTGTATGATTCATGTGCATGCACCTTGACTTGTCTAGGTCACTTTAAAAACCCACCAAATTAACAATACAGGACTGGAAAGGGAGCTCTCTTTAACACTAAATTACTTACAAAACCTTGTTGCTTTGAGCATGCTTTGTGTATTCTCACAAAAGGGTTTCTGCAGTGACACTTGACCAAGCATTCCACAGAAAGACCTTTGACTCTCCTGACAAGGCTTTCACAACTCTGGTTTGCTAGTGAATAGCATTCCTTTATGATTACAGTCAGCACTGAGGGGAACTTAAAGGCTCACTCAACTTGCCTGCACAGGATCTACACATGCATATGTACATTCCTTTGAGTACAGTTCCTGTAATTTAAAGGCACACACATACATTACTATTTACACTGCAAGGCATTCTTTTGTAACAGTTAACACTAAATAGATGTTGGTACCAGTTTATCAAATGTGGCATGAAACGCATTCTTTCAGGATTACAACCAACATGATTGACTTAAATCATGTACACGCTTCAAACTTAAACCGTACACTGATGCCCCTTTTATAAAAGGTCGAAAAATATTTAGCCCGAGCTAAAGTTAGTGCTGGCTGAGAGCACCAGACCCGAGCGTGCGTTCAATTTTCGCGCTTGTGGGAAGCACAGCTGATTGGGCAATAGGTTACCACAGCAACTACCGTAGTCCAGTCTCGCTCTCGTCATAGGTGGTCGAAAAGACAGTATAAAACGACTTACCCCGCGCTAAAGTTACCCCGCTTCAGAAGCGGGGTCAGCGCGCACTACATGTATAAAAGGGGCATCAGGTATGCATGTACATGCGGTTTTAAACCTAAACTGAATAGCATTCCTTTATGATTACAGGCTGCAGCCAACAAGAATGACTTAAAGGGCATATACTGTACTGGGAAGATAAAAAAGCCTTCAAATGGTGATCGTGTGCAATCTTCTTGCCAATGGTCTTAAATTCGTGTATTGTCCATTTTAGAACCTTGCTGGAAGTTATTTGCCCTCAAATGATCCACATCTGGAGAGATTAGTGATTTAATCACAGATCCTCCAAATGTTCGGGCCAAATTTGAGGATTTGTGATTTAATCACTAATTATTCCAAATGTGGATCATTTGAAGGCAAATACCTTTCAGCAAGGCTCTAAAATGGACAATACATGAATTTAAGACCATTGGCAAGAAGATTGCACACGATCACCATTTGAAGGCTTTTTTTGTCTTCCCAGTACAGTATATGCCCTTTAAAGGGACTGGGTATGCATTGTTTCTTGCAGTCTCTCTACAATATGTACATCTTTTATGCCTAAACTACTGTGCTGGTGCATACGTTGTGGGAATTTTCATTACGAAAAAACATTAATTAATTCGAGGATTTACATGTACATACATGCGTACATGTGAAATTAAGAAAAAAATCATGTACACTACTGTAGATTTACAATGTTCATAAGTGGGCCTTCATTACTTCAGCCAATGAGTTAAAGTTGTACAGTATCTACATAGTACATGTAATTTGAAAATGTGTACACAGTAAACTGCAAGTATCATTTGCACTATGTTCAATATGTACTGAACATGTACATGTACTGTGGTACGAAGTATTAAAAAAAACTTGACACTTGAATAATTAAAAGTAGTTACAACTCACATTCAGCTGAAATTCATATTGTTTTCTAAAGGGTGTCAATTTCTTTAGAAAAACATCTCATGACATCTAATCTGAGATCATTTTTGTAATAATCCTTTGAATTTTAATAAGATGTTCACTTTTGCACAAATCTGAACCACAAAATGTGTGTGTATGAGACATTTAATTCAGCTCATAACAATGCCATTGTGCACCATCTATGTCAATCCACAAGATCTGTTCTGCCAAAGCTTCATGAATTATTAATGAACTGTAATGGAAGACTTTGCTAGTGGATTCATGTGTGTGATGCACAAAGGGCATTGTTGTGTTCTGAACTAATATTTGATGTACATGTACACGTACACACACATATTTGAGGTCTAACTTTGTCCAAACCTAAAAATCTAATTTAACACTCAAAGTATTATTACAAGAATAATCATTGATGAAATGTCACAAAACTTGCTTCTAGCAAAATTGCATCCATTTACTTTATGATGTATAAATTCACATTCACATGTGAATTCACATTCAAGTTGTAAATTGTTTTAAATAATTTGGCCAATGTGTCCCAACTTCTTGTTAACACCTAGTGCAATGTAGATTGTAGATGTGTATTACACAATTACACATTCCTGTAAAGTGCAGATTATTTCATTTAAAAAAGGAAATCTTATAGGATATACCTAATGTAAAAAAATACTTCACATGTTCATGTGCAGGTATGGACAGAGAAAAGATTGAGAATGTTGTTTATCTACTAACTGATCCACCGTTACATTTCAATGTAATGCTACATGCTGCATTCATACTACATGCAGTTATACATGTATCTGTGTCCCTTTTAGTTCAATTCTTTGATGATGAATCACTGAATAATGCTGGTTCTCTTTAAACCTCCTCCATTCTTCCTACATGCCTACATCTCTACAATGTATGTTCAAAGAACTGAAGAGAAGAGCTACTGAGGCATGGCAGGGCCACAAAGCAGAAAGGAATGTGGATAACACAAAGGAGCAAGGAAGTAGGAACAATGGGGCAGACTAACCACACAAATCCCTAAATGCTTCACACATTTTTATGGTAAAAAAAATCACCAGCTCTACAAAGGCAGATCAACTTGCTAGTCTCTAAAATAAAAGTAGGAAAGTAGATCTTGGGCAAATTGTTCTCAAGATACAGGTCAGTGTGATGATTTATTCAACAGCATGAAGCCATACACCCCTGTACATGTACAATGGAAACATTAATTCTTGACACATAACCTCCTCCCAGACGTCTTGAGGTCTACATGTATGTCATCATTTCCTTCTGGACATCAAAATAAATTGTCATTGTATTCCAGTGACCAGTCAATGTTTTCTCTTTATTACACACACAAAAAAAAAATATTGACACTTTTGAAAAAGTATTAAAAATAAGTTACAACTTGAATCAAGCTAAAATGTACACACCATAAAGATTATTGTCTGATCTATACATACATGTAGTATCACATCTAAGTACCCATTAAACTCACCTGTTATGATTCAGTTTCAAGCTTATTCAAATTATTTTACTTATCAGGGTCCATTATCTGATCTATCTCAAAGTCTAATTTGTAATGATCAGCATCTGTAACTTTTCTGCACATACTGTACAGTAGCTAAATTGTTTAAAAAGCCAGAAAGGCATCGACTGAGACCCATTTCTTTTTGCTGTTACCAATCCACCATAATCAATTAGTTGAGCTACAATCAATCAAAATCAAAATGACTAATCAGGACAGGCTAACAGGCACACACACAGTATTATCTGGAATGTATGAAGCTTCACTGTACATCCTTGGTGTTATCAGCATGGGCCTACTGTACCATCCCATCTTATCAGAATAGTTCACATCAATCTGCCACAAAAATGTCAACAATGTCAGAGTAGAGGGCTGATCTAGATAAGAAGGATTGCAGCAGATAAGAAGCCAGCCACATGTAAATAACAAATAAAAAATACAGCACATGTAGCTTAAAAGGCAGCTCAGAGTTGCCAGTATGGCAAATGCTACCATTTACCGGTCATCATTTCAGAGGCACATGGTTGGGGCAAGTAGACACATTTAGCTGAGACTACAGTATGAAAGGCAAACATTTACAGAAAGCTTGTTCCTCCTACATCCTTTTGCTCATTCATATCTTTTCATATCAAGTGCTGTTTTCTGAAACACTCCTGTCCAGCTTGTATTTTTCAGATTAGTTTTTAACTCCCTTTAAAAGTGTATGGCAGCATTCCTTTGAATGGATGTCCTTCAAGGGAACCAAAACTTGCCATGCAAGATCATCATCCAGCATCCCTCACTGCAGGCTTGCCACACTAGGCTTGGCTTTTCTTCCATGCGTGAACATTTATAATCCACACTCTATAAATACATGAAGGTGTTTTCTAGTTCCTCTCCAACCACAGGAGAAGAGGAAAATAAGTCTTGCTGACATGCACAAGTACATGTACATGTAGCACTAGACCCAAATGTATAATGTACACTACAGCTCAAAGGAATTGGCATGGGTATAAGGGAAGAAAGGGAAGGAGCCGCAGATTTTAAACCGGGGTATATTTTGTCCAGTTCAGCATGGAACATGATGCTTTTAAGGCTAAAGCATCGTGTTTCATCCTGAACTGGACAAAATATATCGCGTTTTGAAACTGCAGCTCCTTCCCTCTCTTCCCTTTCCCTATGCCAATTCCTTTGAGCTGGAGTGTACTTGTGATAGAATAGATTAGAAATATATCCAAACAGCATGGAAGTCAGGCCAGGCAGTTTTTAAAGGGATAGTTAACCCTGAAATAAAGTTGTTTTCAATAAAATAAGCAGACACTTGACAGAAACATATGAGTGAAGGTCTGATGAAAATCTGTCAAAGGATAAGAAAGTTACATGTATGATCTTTTAAAGTTTTTATTTTGTGACGTCATGTGCGAGGTGCTCTCCCATATGTTGAGTACATTTTTTTTTAAATGTGCTTTTTCCCAATATGCATCCTCTTACCTACATTGATACATCATAAGAAGTACATTTTTACATACATCCTTTGATGAAAAAATAATACTTCCGTTGTTAAAAGAGCATTTCATGTAATTATGCTGCAAACAATATGGGAGAGCACCTTGCTCGTGATATCACAAAATTGAAATTTCAAAAGATCATAACTTTCTTCTCCTTTGACAGATTTTAGTCAAATCTTCACTAATATGTTTCTCTCATGTTTCTGCTTTTATTGAAACCAACTGATCTTCAGGGTGAACTACAGATCCAGAACTGCATGTAGCCTCATTAAATATTTGAAAAAGATAGCATTACCATTTGGTCCAAAGGTATACATGATCACAAACAGAAAACATATGTTGGCATTTAAGAGCATCAATTTGTCACAATTACTCACATTGAAATAAAGACTAGACATTTGAAGTAAATGTTTCACTTATATGAATAAATAACAACACAGAATGACTTGTGGAATTAGACGACTTACGGGTGATGTGGTTGATGAAGTATACACCAATGGATGCATCATAAGCTTCCTCCCATCCAAATGGAAGTTCTGTGACAGTAAGAAGGACAAAAAGGTATTTCAAATATATCTGGCTATACTTATCAAACTATTCTATACAATACCTCAGGGAGTGCACAAACACCATACATGTATACCTGGACCTCCTCTTCCAACTGTAACTTTGGTAACATGGCAGTAACAATATAAGTATCTATGTTAATCAATGTTTTGCTCTGAAATCAAACTGATAAATATTGATACCTGTCTATACATGTACATGGTATAATACAAAAAATTAAGAAGTACATGTATTCACTTTTACATCAATCAATGTTGCAATTAGTACACTGTGTGCGTTTCAGTAAAATAACTCCAGTATCATCCATACAAGTGTAGAACATGTTTCCATACAAGCTCAATTTGTTGATTGTAATAACAGTTATTACATTGTTGTGAAATTATAATAACACTTTTGTTAAACAAGGTGTTGTTTTCATGTTATGTAAAAAGGATTATCACTGTACTTACCATCTCCTACACAGTCAGCAAATGTCATTGGTTTATTCAACCTGCAAACACAAAAGTAAAGAAGAAAAAGAAATCCTATGTTATTCATTCAGTTGTGCTTATTTTGCGGATAGGTAATGTATATGAACTGGTATATTGTGATGTCAAGTACATGTATAAGTATGAGACCCCCACCCCCCGATATGACACAGCATTAATGTACAAAAGTATGTACAGCAAAGTAGAGTTTGAATAGTACAAAAATGTAGCCTTTTAGCCAAAAATGAATTAAGTCACGTTAAATAATTCAAAAATTGACATACGTGTACCGCACAAACAATGTAACATGAGATGTCAAAGAGAATAAACGTGGGCTTATTGCCACATACATTCATGTACAGACATTTAGAAATCTACAAATGTATAGTACCATGGCACCATGTACATGTAAATACTTGTGCTACATACTGTATGAATTCCCTTTAAATAAAGGACATTTATATGCACCACGAGTATGCACACAGTGCAGACACTGCAGAGAGTCAGTCTTGCTCCTAAATTGACAACTGGATGGAAGGAATCAATGGATGACACAAAGACTGGAATGTGGATCAATAGTTCGCTTTGAACAATCTTAACAGGACTATTTGGAAGCCAACACTACTTGGCACATCAAAGTCCCCATTTGCACAGCACATACTACACAATGCAATGTAGTATGGGCAGTGGGCTACATGAACAATGACAACTCATACAAATAACACTTGTACCAGGGAGGTGTTAGGAAGGAGAAACAACTCAAGCATTCAAACATCAGTATGGATACTATTACTAAAGCATGCTAATGAATTTCCAAAGCATTCCACAATCACCACAATGCTTTGATGTCCCTGGCTCAGCACCAACATTAAGCTGCTGTCAACTTGGAAAGAAATATCTTTAATTCCCTGTTTTGTCTCTCGAAGCTGTGTTTCTTATCACATTTTTTGAGCAATTTTCAAGAAAGTTAAGGGCAACACCATTAAAGATATGTATGTACCAAGCCTGTAATAAAGATGTAAATGTACATTGTAGCCCTACAGTACTGCATCAATCATTGGCAATCATAAACAGCTGCATGTATGCACAATGTAAGGTGGTAATCCTCACTCACTACTGTGTGTCCGGACTAGTACACCACATGACTAGCAGACCACACCATACATACACATTCTTAAGCTTTGTAATTCTTCTAAGCTTGTCATACATGAAAGGTGGAGGAGATCAATATCGAAGATGCTGCAATCAATATATGCATCAAACCACTGATGCAACTTGTGTCCGCTTTAAAGGCATGGGTGTTCATTGAAACAAAAAGAACACAGGGAACAGTACTATAGACGACCGAAGTACTGTACATGTACAAGGTACATGTACATGTAAGAAAATATAAGAAGTCACTTCCATGCACATCAAGAAGTAACAACTGTTTATGTACAAAAAAAGTTGTTGCTGTACAGTAACATACAAGCATTGTACATACACGAAACATGTTGGTATTGGGATGTATTCCTTGAAAACATTTAAGGATATGTATACATGTACATGTAACAAGTTCATATGTTTGCGGCTACTAATAAATAAAAATGTTCATGTACACAGTTCATACATACATGTAGCTTTATAACAAGCAGTGAACTGTACATGTACAGGCCTATGTATACTATGTAACTGTCCACAGTCATGGTCATACAGAGAAGTTTACTCTCAGAAGGTGCCTCTTCATTAGCCCGATCAGACGAAATAGGGAGCTAGTTTGCTCATCCGAGGAACTATAAGTTGCAATCGCGTCTTCATTAGCTCGAAACTCGAATAGCTCGAAAAGCTCGAATAGGCCACGACCACATGGCTTCGGTTGTGAGTTCACATTCACGCACATAAGCCTTGTACGCGCTGATGCATGGCGGGATCGAGAAATTTTCCATCTAAAGAAGACACTCCAAGCTAGCTTGAGCTAGCTCCATCTAAGCCCAAGATTTCTTTTGAAATTTTCTCGACCACATAGCTATCTATTTCGCCTGATCTGGCTAATGAAGATGCAAATAGCTAGCTATTTTGTGATCTGGCTAGGGTATCTTGATCAGAACTAGCTGAGCCATTTCGCCACATTGGGCTAATGAAGACGCACCTACATGTCTTGACACCTGCATTCTGATGTTATGCCCAATACAATAAACTGTACATGTGTGCATGTTTTATCTCTTTCAGTACCATTACCATATAAAATGTACATTCTACATTGAACACAATATCCAGCTAGCACTATATACGCCATTATGAAGAAACTGATATCACACTGCAAGTAACTACCTTTTCTAACATTTTTCTTTGTACATTTATCACTTTTATGTATGATGAGAATCTCTGAAATCAATCACAATTGGGCTCTCTGAGTAATATTTTCACAATGTCATAAAAAGTGTCTGCTTCCTTTATTCTCCTCTCCTCTTTTCATTGCCAAGCTGCCTGCATAGCTCAGAGTTAGTCTACTATAGAAAACCAACAACAGTTCCAAGGAGACCATCAAAAGGTTTGTGGACAAATAAAACAGACATTCCATTCTGCCATTCTGTAAGGCCCCATGGTTAGAAGTGGAATGTGTAGACCTCTCCAATGAGGAGAAAAGCACTGAATAAAACGCAGATCTTGTTCTGGGTATGTGCATACTGCTTCAATTCCCGTACAAAGACTGCAAACATGACAATATAGCACTATTTAACAATGTAAAGGCAGGGGGGAAATTATATTTCTTTGCAATGTATTCTTTTGTAGCTTGATGTCATGAAATGAATGGCCTGTGCATTTATTTTGTTTTCTTTCACTGTTAACTTAAGGGGAAGGGTGGGTAAAGAAATGTTACAAAGCATCATTTTGTGAACCCATTGCCCACAGTTAGATTTTCAGGCTTTGTGAACTCTGGTCCAGTTAGGATGTCAAAATATGCCAAGGAACTACAGTACCCAAACAAGTGTACAGATTTTAATACAGGTGGTTGGGGTGACAAAAAAAAAAAGCTTCATTTTACACATACATGTATTGTACCATATACTGTTCATGTTTGTATCACAGATATCCCTGCATTTCAACCTTGATTTTAGCATACCATTACCCTGAATCATACATGTACATGCTTAAAATGTTTTGATGTGAGTCACACAACTAAGGAAATTATTTAATTTATTGGTTTTGTTTTGTTTTTTGTTTGTTTTTTTCATGGGAAGGGGGGCGGGGGGTTGTTGCCCTTAACTCAAGTGTGATTTGTTCATATATGTACAACAATTTTTGCTGCTACAGACAATTACCAAACTAACTCTCTACAAGTTGAGATAACTTGTAGAGAATTTGTGTGGTCATGATTTGTGTAACAATTTTCTAATTATAATCCATTTTTCTGAGCTAAAAGATCAGAATAACAAAAACTTGTTCGCAGACTCTTAATGCTGATTGAAACACAGGAATACTGTATGTTGCTCTCAATAGGAGCACACAAATCTGAGAGTAGAGCAAAACAAGTTGAGGAAATCAAACAACTGATAAAAAGTTAAAGGGATAGTTTACCCTGAAGATGAGTTATTTTCAATAAAAGCAGAAATATGAAGAAAAAAAATCTGTCAAAGGATAAGAAAGCTATGATCTTTCAAAACGTCAATTTTGGGACATATGCAATCTGACTCTTTTCTGTTTCCTGTAAACAGAGTTACTTATTACAGAGTTTTGGGGTGAGTATGAAATTGACGTTTTGATTTTTGAATTTGTGCCATCGCAAAGCAAGCAAACTATACTGTATTTTCCATACGAAGAAAAACATTTTTGGGGGTCCACGGCAAACTGTGCTATCCATGATTCGGTCACAACAGGAACTCATATACGGCCACTGTACAAGTAAGCAAATGTGTATGCTACATCAGTAGCTTTCCACGCGTGCATGCGCATACGTGTGTCGAAAACCTGATTCATTAACACTCTGACTGAATCATTGCTATAAAGTGACCTAATGAAGGCAAGGTAGACCGAATCATGGTGGACAACGAGGGTTTCGGAATCAGAGCTTTTTAATTTTTATGATTAAACCACAGAAATTTTTACAACTGGCATTTGGTAGAGTACTATTTTCAACATTCATAACTTGCAAAAACATTTAATGATTATGCAATATCATGAATTTAAAGTAGCGATGCCACACGAGATCGCGATCGGCGCTATCCTATTCTGCCAACACACGAAAGTGCCGTGGTCAAATGTTAGATTTTGCATTTTTTATATTTAGTATAAATAAATTCATGGCTATAATTCCCTTAGATATACATATATCTTTGAATTTCAGTCATTATTTGTGAGAATAAATCCAAATTTATCGAAATAAACTTGCCTAAACTTGCGCTTTCTTTGTGTTGAGTCGGAGAATTACGGCCGTAATTACGGCCGTCCGTCAATCACTTCCGCATTGGGCAGATCGCACGGAAACTCATTTTTCTCGACATTTTTAGTTCCAGATTTTTTGCAAAATAGATCCATGTGTGGGGAAGAATATTTCTGATATTATATTACAAAAATTCATATTTTTCTGTTTACTTTCTGTTTACTTTCCCGTATTTTTGAGGAAACTTTTGTACTCATGAAAAATTTGCACCCTATTTGCATGGGTATATCTCAAAAACTACCCCCGGAGACAAGGTGGCGACTACCTTTTTCAGATTCTACTAAAATTCAGCATTGCAATGATATATGATATGTAGGCAATAGATAATGCGATAAAATGCGAGATTATATTTTATGAGCCCATGTCGTATTTGAAAGTATCGGCGATAGGTGAATAGCGCCCTCACCCTGTAGTCCCACATACTAAACAAGATGTAGAGAAATTAGTGAGTGATTATAACATAGGGCTTTCACTTGATATTTTCAACCTTTTAATATTTTATAAGGAGATGGATGTTTATATATTTATTGGATAATAATTCTAAAAGAAAAAATGGAAACTGTAAAATTTTCAAGGTCTACACCAAGCAGAACATTTAGTTACACTTGTAGGTCAGTGGGCATATACAGTGTACTAAAAGTAAAAGTCTATCGTGGCCTGGGTTCATTGTGAGTTGATTTGTCAGAAAAGTTTTTTGTGTGTGTTTGAGGTGACATTTTCGGGATATGATAATGTTAGGGGGGAGGGGGTTGATAGTAAATTTATGGTATGTGAATGAGCATTCAGAGGTTAAGAAAGGAGGTACAAGTCAGTGGATCAAATGCTGGGGGGGAGGGGGGTCAAATCATTGAGGTGGCCTGAATGAGATTTCGTGGATGAATGGGATGCTGTTGGATTTGCATAGATGTGGGTCTAAATAAAAAAATATTTTATCTTTTTAAAAATCAAGCTACATCATATTGCATATTGCAATGCTGAAGTAAAGGCAGGGGTCACAATAAGGTTGGGTAAATATCAAAGGATGGAGGATCGAGTCACAGGATCACCCTGGAAATCAGTACTGATGATTACAGTAACTTTCTCTTAAATCCTTCAGTACTTGTTTTAATAATTTTTCACTGATTTGGTAGATTTCTCAGTCTGCCAGTTGACAACATCAATACACACAATGAAATTAATCAAACAACGCATCTTCGGTACAATTAAAATTCTTTTATTCAAAGTATTCAGATGATCACAACTTGATGATGACGCTCAGCAGGAGGCCCATGTACTCTGCCTCTTCTCCCAATCCAACTGTCCTCTTTGCTGTAATTACCCTTCTTTTATACACCTCCGGGAACCTCAAAAATGGCAATCATTTATGCCTACTGTATTAAAGAAAGTAGGATAATTAACATGCAAATATATGCAAAAAATTAAAATGCAAATATGCACAATATAGTAGTTGCTTGTTGCAGTATCTTTGTTTCAGTGGACACTGCAATTTTACTTCCAACAGGAATCAAACAAATGCAATATCCAGCACACCAATCTACCTTTCATACATGTATGCATGCACGACTCCTTTGTGATTATAGTGCTGATTGCAGCGTAAAGGGGCAAAAATGGATGCAGTGGACCTCCATATGAATTTAGTAAAGCAAAATATATATTGATATATTGTTTAGGATATTAAAACATTGTATAATATAACATAATGTAGGTGAGATAATCATTTGTTTGCATCGTACTGCCTTGGCAGAATGATTTCAGTATTTGCATTATTAAATTATGCATAAATTTGCATATACTTAATTTTTTGGGGAAAAAATACCTTCATTGGATAGACAATTACCTGCTTGATAAAATGAGTACAAGCAATCAATGTTTTTTTCAAATTGCAAAAATCGTGTGGCATCGCTATTTAAAGCTGAAAAAGCAGTAAGTGGCCAAATCATGGGCATGTTACGCCAATAATAACTTGTCTTGGTAAGAGTAATTAATTGGTAAGAGCCATTTCCCCAAACGGCTTACTACCAAACCAATACGTTAATGCATATTTCAATAGCTCAATGTAGAACCCCACGCCATCGTCTTAGGGATATCAGCTCAGCAACTGTCTGTGGTGTCAAAACAGGAATCTTGCAAATTTCAAAAGCTTATTGGCTGAATCCATGAATTATCTGCATCACCAATGGTTCATATGGTTCAGTGTGTATATTTCATCAATTTCATTTTGCATTTGTTTACAATTGTTACTTCCAAAAAATAAATAAACTCTGTCTCTCGAAAATTTCTACAATTTCACTTTGTAATTCATTCCTGCTCAGAAATGTCTCTTCTCGGAGCAGAAATATACTACAGTAACACAACCTAAGCTTAGCTTTGCCATCACAGACAGACACAGCCTGTGAGTGTGAAATCAAGCACACAGGCCCAACCAGGCGGCGGCAGGCTAGGCCAAGCCAGGCAACGGGCAGCTACTAGCCGCGGCCGCCGTCTACGCCAGCCACCTTGCAAACAAACGATTCGCCTACCTGTCGCGAGGATCAACCCATGATGTTTTCCTCGTATTGTGATCGATGAAGTACACCTTCCCGTCAGAATCCCTGGCTTCCTCGAAACCTGGAGGGAACGCGAACTCCCCGTCACTTGCTCTCGGCATATTTTCAAAGAATCTGCTGTCCAAATGTCTACACCAGGAGCAATATTCCGTGTGAGTGACTGTGTACCTCCGTGATGTTTTCACAGCGACGTTTTGTCCGCCATGTTTCCGCTCTTCAATAAAATATAAGCGCTGAACGATAGCGATAGCTAGCTGGAAACTATCGTATGACCGGATATCGGACCACCTGCTGATCCGCTTTTGCCAAAAGGTGAACTTCTAATCAAATACAGTGTATTCAAAACGATTGTTACCGAAATATTACTTAATATCTAAAGTTACCAAAATATTAATTAATTGATCAATTAATCACAAAACTTGCTTTCCCAAAGCTGGCAATCATTTGACCTAATGATGTACCTGTTAGTTGTAACTTTTGAGTAGTATACATGTACTATATACAAAAGTGTCCTATATGTTCGATTATGCGATTGTAAGATTACCAATACCATTTTTTTTTTGTTAATATTTTTTTTTCTTTGTTAATAGGTCGAGCCAGAGATACAAACTACAAATAGAATGTGTTTATACATCATTCAAATCCTATACGTATCACGATCACTGTTCAATTTTAACAGGGATACTGTAAGGGAAGGATATTAATTAACTGTGTCGCATGTTCGATTCCGCCTTTGTAATTTGATGTGCTGTTCCTCATTCCGTTTGACGTTCTGTTGATGACAGTAATATATGTGCATAACGTATTATATGAGCAAACAACAATTAACAATTTGTTTTCGATTAACATTACTCAGCTGCACGTAAACGTATGTAAACTCGATCATCCTGGATGTTTGATAATACGCATCATTTCGACAATGATCGAATCCCAATATAAGCCGTTTCTGTATTCACAACTTTCTGCCCAACTGCATAATAACACGTTACTACATTGATCTATAATTGTGATTCAGTTTCACGAAATATCTCTGTGATTAAATCATCTGTTCAAGAAAAAAAAAATACTGATAAATATTAAATGTTGTAGTATGTTCCATGAAAGGTCTATTTTTTTTTTTAGACAAGCTTTCCTCACAGTCAGGGTCCATAAAAAGGGTGATTTTTTTTTTTAATTAGCCTGCACATTGATCATTTAAAGCTTACTTAGAATAAAGATTGTTTTGCACTTGTGTTAACTCGATCCTCATGCGCCGCGAACTTTGATTTATTTTAAGAAGAAATCAATAAATGTCACACTAAAGCTTAATGTCAAGGCATCATCCTTTTTATGCCACATCCGGGCTTCATAATCCTATCTACATTGTCTTGATTTTGCGTCGGCCACAGAGGAATTCAACCCTGTGTATACTAATACTATCCCTTTAAGCTCATCCACGAATGCCTATTCGTGGATGAGCTTAAAGGGATATAAGGCATTGCGCTTGATTATTCCACTCCTCATTATTGGGGCTAAGAGGATCGGGACACCATGTTGACTCTAGATGGGGCTGTTTAAATTACCCTCTGGAGCAGGGATGTGGGAGTACAAAGGATAGGGTAGTCTCTCTACTTTCAAACCGGCCCTTTACAAAGGATAATTATTGTGATCACACACATGTTATATCCTCTCTTTATGTGACTGTGATATATTGCTGGCTGACACATACACCAACCGGCTGCCACAAACTAACGTAGAGACACTTTCATATACAAAAGGTAAAAGGTTCAAAATAAACTTTCCCATTATGGAATCCGTGGCAAAGATCATCTTTTTAACAGGAAACATTATTCGTATACGTTTTATGCTCTCAACAGTACAAGCTCAACCATTATATCTATTCGAAGCAGGGTGCCACAATGTTCTCTTCTCGGCCCTCTTCTTTTTCGTATTGACATAAACGACTATTTAAAAGAAAAAAAATACTTCGCTTTCATTGTTATTGCTGACGACATAATCCTTACTCACACTTGCAGCCCGAACTTTTATCGACACCCGTCAATTACAAACTCTTTCGTATATCCAAATAAATGAAGTCCAACACCAAACTAGGAACTCGAAAACCTCATTCTAAAAATATATAGGCTAGTCTTTGACGCTATATCAACTTATCCCAAGTTATCTCAACTAAATTTGTAGGTAAAACAAATTACTAACAGTAAGTCTAACGTTTAAACTCACATTAACAACGCCAAAAAACTCCTCTCTAGAAACGTCGGTATAATCAATTGAAACAGTACTTTTCCATTCACATTGGCCCTATACTCATGTTATACTCAACACATATTTTCCATCACGTACAATACTGTAACCCGAATGGGGAAATAACAATGAAATATGCATTGATAAGCTTTTACTGATACAAATTTAAGGGCTTAATTTGCACTCATATCCAACTAGACAATCAACATATTTCTACTTCCCATATTCCTTGCCCATACATTATTCACATTCTACGGACGAAAATATTGGAATTCCTTACACCTAACTACTCACAACTACCACTTCACACACATTCAAAAGAAACACACAATTCAACAAAAAATGCGTTGATGCAAGTTCTAACCCTGTTAACTACACGTACCAATCAATCAATCCTCCTGCATCCGTGCAGTGTGCTCCTATATAGATAAACAAACACAGTATTTCATCTGATCATATGGACCCCCCCCCCCCCCGCCCCTTAAATTCCTACATCTCCAATGATTTAATTGTTTTTCTTGATTCATTAATGTATTTACGTATATTTCATATCACCTCTGATGTTTTTATGTTAATAATTATGTTATAATAAATTATTTTCTTTCCACATACTGTATTATTTCAAGATACCATAGTAGGCCTATGTGGCAACATTTCATTAATCTATGTTGTTGTTTTTTTAATTTGTGTATGTTTAATTTTATAAGCTGTGGAAGCATTTAAGAAATCTCTCGTGATCCCAGTGATAGCTCATCAAAGTTTGAACACATTGCCACAAACCGACTTTCATTGACAGGCGGCTGTTTCCACATTGAATGGGTAGGAACCTGTCTATATCGAAACAATAATGTTTTTTGATTCCTTGTTTTTTGTCAAAACGATACTACAGTAATAAAAAATAGCATTAATGATTTTATCTTTATCTTAAAATGGATTGATAAATGATAAATACTACTATAATGTGTATTTTATTAGAAATATTTTTGAACGAGGACATAATAAAAACAAGATGGCTGCGCCCATGGGATTGAATATGGCTCAATCGTTTAGAAGTTTTAGATACATGTATTTACAAACACATTGTGTTAATATGAGGAAGTTCTGCACTTCGTGTGACCCAGTGAATATCAAGGGAGTCATTGATCGCGTTGAAAATATTGGGAAGACCTTCAAATCACAAGTAAGTCAGGAATTTAGCTAGTTTAGTAATCAGTTCAGTTATCATGCAGTCAGTCATGTCAGTGTCAGTGACTGCATGGCAAATCAATGTATGCAATTGATAATGTAATAAAAGTTTTGTATGTAAATTGTGTGTCAAGCTATGTCACAATGGTACACTCAGAGACACAGAGACAGAGAGAAACTCACTCCCTGACATATTCACACAGACTTGTTGAGAGTTCTATAAACCTAGTCCTAGACTAGTCCTAGACTGAAAAATCAGTCTCTGTAGTGTAGGACGTTGGATCCGCTGTGAGATTACATCATCTGGCTCCTCTGAACGCCCCATGTCCAAAAATGTCATTTCAATTAAAGAATGGGCAATCATGTACAATAGGGGACCAGGATATCCCACTAATTTTATGAATTTTAACCCTAAACCTAACCCTGACCCTAACCCTAACCTTACTGCGACCAGCCCGCTCACGCAGTGAGCGGGCTGCGTAGCACGGAGCTTTGAAGTAAGGAAGTCGAGATTAACAGTGATTATATTAGTTGGTTTCAGCAATTCTGTAACTCAAATCTCAAATCTATTGGCTAGTATTGCACTTATTTAAGTAAAATATATACCTGAATAATTCCGTAGTTGGTTTGAAGATGAATTCAATCCATGTTGCATTTTTAAAAATTGTTTTCGACATAAAGTGGTTCAGAATCGCACGACAGCAGCTGCGATGCAAAACTAAATGCGCATGCGCCAGTTCCCATTTACAGTATACGTTTTTGAAGCAGCCAAGATGGCAGCCTCGGCGAACCGTATTTGTTACAAAGATCATGATCATATGTGAAGAGGTAATATGTCACGTTGCTTAGCATTTTCAAACAGTTTTATAGCTCAGGTATACATTCAATACATTTAGCCATTTATATGTGATAAATGTACTTGAAATGAGTAATTCATTCATGTGCACGGGTTGATTTCTCGGTAGTCGGACCAGACATGCTGGGAAATTGGCGGCGAGCCCTCAGGACGCTCCCGCTGCGCGGGAGCAGTCCCGGGGCTAACCCTAACCCTAACCCTAGACAAAATTTTCGCTGTTTAAATCGTCAAAAAAAGTGATTTCTAGGTCACTGTCTGCCGACGACAATCAGTATTGCAGTGTTTCCATTTGCCTGCATTATACATGTGCGATACTGCCTAGTCACCTATTGTACGGGATTGCCAAAGAATGCCCCGAATGAGACGGTTATTCCTGTCTAGGTTCTGGACACAATTAAGTAAATATTGTTGTGGACGAGACATGTAGATCCATATGACAAACAAACAGGGCCATGAATGATGTCCAAGTCCAGGCGATGTAGATGATGGGCATGGTCTCTCAGAGATGGGAATATCAAATCATTCGGTGCATTTTTAAAATCAAAATGACTGTAGGCCTATGTGTTTTAACATCCCCCAATAAAATTAAAATAAGTAGAGGTACTAGAGCATTCAGGGGAGCCAGATGCAATCTCGACGGACCCAATGACCTAATACATGTATTTATAAATGGAGACTGATTTTTTGGTCTAGGTCTGTCCTGGCCATCATGGCTTGTTCAACTTGGAAATAGATTTCTGATGCGGGTAGACCAGAACAATCAGTCTCTGTTGGGATGATGGATCAACTGAGATTGCATCTGGCTCCTTTGTAGGTTATGTCAAAAGATTCAATTCCAATTAAAGAATGCCCTGATTGAAACAGTCTAGACTGAGCTGGATAAATCAGAAAAACTGTAAACTGCAATAGTTTGTTCATGTATATATTTGAAAACCGTTTTCTTTTTATTTGTTCTCCTATATGTAGGCTTGGATAAGAGGTCTGAGACAGCATAAAGGAGTGACATTCTTGGACCTCAATGATGGCTCATGTCCACAGGACCTGCAGGTTGTGGTGAAGCCACATGTCCTTCAGGGTTGTGGGTAATTACTAATCGATCGATTCATTAATGTTTTATAATGGAGGGGTTAAATGTTAGTCTCTGAGGTTGACTATTGTCAAGTTCTGGGCCCCGTAACATAAAGGTTTGCGACTCAATCCCAAAATGGCAGTGGCCAATCAACACCATTGTTGCATGGATATGCTGTTTGTTCAAAGGACTGACCAGTAACCAATTGATCAGAATTTGTCTTTCAAATTTGCAAACCTTTATGTTACGGGACCCTGATGTGATTACTCCACTCCCTTATTTTTGTTGTGAACTCATCATTTACTCTTGACTGAATCAATGAAAAGCTTTATGATTGATTCATTGATTGATGAATGATTGGTTGGTTGGTTGGTTGGTTGGTTGGTTGTGTACTTGGTGATTAATACTGACTGATTGATTGATTTGTTGGTTAATTGATTTATGATTTAATGGTAATTGGTTGATTGATTGATTGATCATGATTATTTAGATGCTGAGTTATCATGATATGATCATTGTGATCAATGTGAATGTTTTTTTTTCTGGTTATTTTGTGATTTGTGTTTGACCTCCTCTGTAGCTTCTGTAAATACATATTAGATATTACAGAGAAATTAACAAAAGATCCACTTTAGCGGTCAGTTGGCTACATGGATCTAGTCTTTGCTGCAGAGAAAATAA
The DNA here is from genome assembly GCA_963669155.1 of Arbacia lixula. Taxonomy (NCBI): domain Eukaryota; kingdom Metazoa; phylum Echinodermata; class Echinoidea; order Arbacioida; family Arbaciidae; genus Arbacia; species Arbacia lixula. The sequence continues at coordinate 18,438,787 of OZ022582.1, read as the reverse complement.
ATGCCCAGTATTTCATGTTGATAATTCACATTGTAGATCATCTCACACCAGCTCAGGATTTTAATTGAGACATGGATAGCTCATCAACATACATGTATTTTGTTTTACATGTTTTTTCTGTTCAACACACAGAGAGCTGGCATTTGGGAGTGCCGTAGAGGTCAAAGGTGAGATTGTGGAGAGCAGATCCAAAGGTCAAACCCTGGAACTGCTGGCATCTTCCCTTCATCTGACTGGACAATGCGAAGCCGAGGTGAATACATGTAATAATTAAAATCTTGCAACAAAACTGGGAAGCTTCCTCTTCAATCTTTTTATTAATGTGCAAGATACTTGTACCTGCCATTTGCAAAACACCATACTGCATTGTATGTAACAGCAGCATTTGTCTACATAGTGTGTTTTTGTTAGAGAAACATATCACCGGTACTAACTAACACATGAAATTGGAAGTGAAGCTTTTTTTTTATGGGTATCACCATCTTTTTCAACACATTAACAAACATATTTTTTATATTTCAGTCATACCCACTTAAGACCAAGACCAGGCACTCACTGGAATACATCAGACGCTACCCCCACCTGCGCTTTAGATCACCCGTGTTTGGCGCCCTCACAAGGTTGCGGAGCTCAGCGACGTTAGCCGTTCACTCTTTCTTCCAGGACCAGGGTTACGTGAACGTCCACACACCGGTCCTGACTTCTAATGATTGTGAGGGTGCTGGGGAACTTTTTGTTGCAAAGGTTAGTGAGTGAGCCACAGGAAAAATTAAAATAAAGTGTGATTTGTAGGGGATTACTTAAGCCTGATGGAATGAAACAGACACCTTAAACCTGATGGCGACAATGAACATCAATGTCCATTAGTGCGCCTTAATGCATTTGGTGTGCTTATCTAACAAAAAGTTGAATGCCCAAATTATTTTTGCATGTAATGCAATGAAAAATTATGATCCTAGGCTCTTGTGTCTGACAAAAAAAAAAATGCCCTAAAACAGCTTTATATTTCTCCTTAACTATCTGAGAGGCTCATGAGCATACAAATTTCATTTCTAGCTCTTTTGAATAAAAATGTAATCATAGTAACTTGGCATTTCGGAGTACCAAAAGATCGCATTGTCCCTAACTACCGGAGATACAATTATATTTTTCCTAAGCTCATTTTCAGAATACTCCCACTGGCTGTAACTTCATCATGTATTTGTTTGTTAGTGTAAACAAGTTTTCATACATTCATACTGATATTAATTTTGACCCCAGTTCACATGACTGTGTTTTATAATTGTTCTGCATAATTTAGTTCTGTCAGTTATGAGTCTCCATATTACGTAAGGCAAGAGTCATCCAGCAAGGCACAGCGCAACACATGTTTACAGTGGTACGCAATCCCTGTCTCATACACTATTACACTAGGCCGGAATTTGGTATTATTGCAAACATGCAGTGCATTGTGGGTTAACTTATCCTTTTATACGATATGGAGAATTCTTTATTGATCTGTAGTTATGTTACATGAAGTACATTGTATGTATGGGGGTGAAATTCCCTGCCTGGACGTAATAATCAACAGTGTTTGGCAAGAGGTCAGGTCAGGTTAGTCCTGCCACTGGTCATCGTGTAATCCAGTGCTACCTGTTACACGGTCGAGTGCTCGGCGACTAATCCGGGCAACCCACGCTAGGGCATTAGCTCTAGGGTGAGGAGGGGGTGCCGGACCCCCTGTCAGAATTAAAAACCAGATCTGACTTAAGAGTTCCTTTAGATCGGGCTGAAGTCCAAGGAACTCATCCGACCTCTACCAATCCACCTTGCCAGTGTGGTAGAGTATGGCACACATCCCTTATCATTTATGGATTTAAGAATAAAGAGAGGTCGTAACGCCCATGGCCGGAAGGGGCCCAGCTCTACAAATAGAGCTAGGAATTCGGCGACTGCTGATACTTCTGGTGTCAAGCCAAAGTATGACGAGTTGGGTTTAAAGCCGCAAGGAGGACCCAAATCTGATAGAAGAATCATCACGAGCCATACAGATTTGTTTATTTGTACATATAATGGAAGGACATTGAGAACAGAGGAAGACCTAGATGCTCTACTGGAGGAAATAGATGATGTATCATGGCACATAATAGGATTAGCGGAAACTAGGAGACCAGTGAATCTAATCAAGCTATCAAAGTGTGGACATACACTGTTCACAACATCAGCAACAAACAAAAGTTGCAATGGAGTTGGATTTCTTGTGAATAAAGAGGTTGAGGAAAATATCATGGAATATAAAGAAGTATCAGACAGGATAGCTTTTGTGAAAGTACATATCAATAGTAGCCATACAATGAAAATTATTCAAGCATATGCACCAACTACCAGTCACACAGATGAAGTCGTTGAAGATTTTTATAGTAAAATTGACAACATAATGACAACAGAATCCACAACGTTTACGTTACTTATGGGTGATTTCAGTGCCAAGGTTGGAATGAGAAAGGATGACGAGGAGAGTGGTATAGGCCCATACGGGATCGGAGACAGGAATGAAAGGGGAGAAAGACTACTGGAGTTTGTATCAAGCAGGAACTTGACAATTGGCAATACATGCTTCAAAAAACCTACCAAAAACTACTGGACATGGGAAAGCCCAAATGCAGCAACTCACAACTTGATAGATTACATAATTTGCGATCATCGTAGAATCTTAATGGATGTGGGAACAGTACCAAAGGTGGATACAGGCAGTGGAAATGGAAAGAGTGAGAAGGGTAAGGAAGCCTAGGAGGAGACATATTAACTTAGAACTACTTTCCAGTAAGCGGCAGCAGTTCCAGCTTGAGCTACACAATAGGTTTGAAGTGCTGGCAGATTCAATGGAGAACCAACCATTAGACACTCTCTATGAGCAAATAACAAGAACAATTATGGATGAAGCGGAAAAGCTAGCTAAGGGGGAGAAAATGGAGGGCAAGTTAGAAACCAGGATTTGAGAAAGAAAACTAAAGTACGGGACATAGTACAGGAAATTAAATCAAAGAAATGGAGGTGGGCTGGTCATCTGGCCAGGAGGAAAGATGACAGATGGACATATAAATTAACCATCTGGACCCCCAGAGCTAACACCAGAAGAAGAGGCAGACAAAGTAGGAGGTGGATTGACGATATTAGAGAATATGGTAGTGTGACATGGAAACGAACGGCACAAGATAGATCAAGATGGAAAAATGACGAGGAGGCCTTCCTTCAGCAGTGGAGAGAAATAGGCTAAATAGAATAGTTTGGCAAGACATCCTGAGAGCTGACACTGATAGTTTTTAACACTTTAGGTTGTCAGTGAGGTTGAGACTATTAATTGGTTGTTTGTCTAGTAGGGTTGGTGTCACTGGCAATCTTTAGGTCCTTTTTGTGTTGTTTTTTTAATTTTTTTTCATCAACAATTACTCTTATTTTATGTTTAGTGATTCTGTAATGTAATCATGTAAATCATCAATATATTGTGATTCTTTATGAATTTTTAAATAAAAAATGTAATCACCATTTTTAATGTATCTCTCCAAACAGCCTGCAGCTGATGTGGAGGACAGTGAAGAGGAACATTTCTTTGATGTTCCAGTCTACCTCACCGTCTCAGGCCAACTCCAGCTTGAGGCTGTGGCTTGGTAAGTCTCAATGAAATAGACAAATAATGTGTATTTTTACCTTGCTGAAACCATTGCCCACCCCACCCCCCCCCCCCACCCCTTTACATAATACACTTGCATGTCTACAAATCAGAATATGATTTTTTAGGTTTGTATTCGCAAATTTTTGGTTTCATTTATATGTACATTTATGTCTTTGTGCAATGTGTAATGTACAATGTGGCAATTGTAATGTATGCTGTGTACTGCACATTTATGTCATGTAATACTGATGTGAAATATATGGGTGTGGTATAGGAAGTGAACAGAGGTTTACAAAAAAGCAAGCACACATGGCTGTGCTCATCATGTACATATTATGGCAGTTTCTCCTTTAAGTGATGTGCATTGAAAACCTGTTTGCATACCGACTTTCCAAAGTTATGCGCTCATGCATTGTCATAAATTCCTCATTATCTTCATATGAATATTCATTCTGTCTTTCTTCGTGATGCTTTATTGGTTTGTTACTATCTAGTTCTCACTCGAAGGCCTATACATTATCTTCATATGAATATTCATTCTATCTTTCTGTGTGATGCTTTATTGGTTTGTCACTATGCAGTTCTCACTCAAAGGCCTACACATTATCTTCATATGAATATTCATTCTTTCTTTCTGTGTGATGGTTTGTCGCTATGCAGTTCTCACTCGAAGGCCTATACATTATCTTCATACAAATATTCAGTCTATCTTTCTGTGTGATGCTTTATTGGTTTGTCACTATGCAGTTCTCACTCAAAGGCCTACACATTTGGCCCAGCATTCAGAGCAGAGAATTCCCGAACGAGGCGGCACCTTGCTGAATTCTACATGGTGGAAGCCGAAATTGCGTTTACAAAGACGTTAGATGATATAACAAAGGTATAGAATTGTTGTAGGTTACATAGTAACATACATCAGAGCCCTGTTGCATAAAATTAACCATTGCTGGAAACTTTGCTATCAAAGGGCGATGGGCAAGTCGATGCACAGTACATCATCATACTAGTTCACGACTCAACAAAGAAATTTAAAAAAATGCATATTAAAAAGATGACAACGAGACAGTTACAATAAACAATGATATAATTTTTCAATGTGTTTAAATCTTATTTAATAGCCTGATGATATGTCAACTTATTGTCAAATTTCGTAACCAGTGGAAAACAAATTACTATGTATGTAATGTTCATGGATGCAATAAATTTCAAATCAATTTCAATTCAATTCAATTCTAGTACAAGCCATTTACTCTCACTTGTCTTCTCTTTTTCTTTTTGTGTCTCTGTATTTTCCTCTGTTGTTCTCTGTCTCTCATGACACAACCATCATTGATACAGCTTCAGGAACACATGTGCATTTGTACTCTGGTAGTTTGTAGTTCAGTGCTGTTTAACCATGATGTAATTTTTAGCTGGCTTCCTGTACTGTTTCTATACAACAGATAATGGAGCGTCTTGTCAAGTCTGTTGCAGAGGATATCTACACCAAGCATGTGCACGATGTCCAGCTTGTCGATGACTGTGTAAATGACGGCACGAGGCATATAGTAAGTCTTGTCCATTTCAGAGTAATATCAGTACTGTGGAACTGCTAATTTTCTTTTCTCGCCCACAAGAAATACTTTGTCACCACAAGCAAACCCACCCTACATGTATGCAATAAAATCATCAACAAAGCCTTGAACAAAGCATGATCATAAACATTAAATGCCACAGAATAGCTGATGGCCATGCATTGTGTTGGTATTAGTAACTCCGGAATCCCTGACAGACTTGCGCATCTAACCTGCTAAAGATAGCAAGGTGGTTTTAAATTTGCAGGAATATTAAATTTGTGCTTGCTCTGTGTAGCACAAAAAGTGCAAAAATTACCTATTTTAGAGGATTGTGCTAACTTACATTATTCTATAACAACTGCTTAATGGATGAAGCTTTCTCCCTAATTTCATTGAATCTGCTTGCATTATCAAACAAGTAAGGTAATTATTGATAATACATCTCTTCCCAAAATTAATTTATCTGTTTCCTCTTTGCTGTATGGAAGTGGAATTTTCATCATAATGTTTTAGTGGACCTGTATAATTCTGTCATACAATATCAATTTTAATCAAATGTTATTCATATTATTGAAATGGTTGAGGTCTTCTGTATGATTATTGAAGTTGTGGTATAATTGTATTCTGGTTAGCATCTGTAAATGCCAAATATTACAGAATTACATATTGATCACTTTCACTAAATTATTATTCATCAGAAATAGTAGAAGAAGTAGATATGTACTAGTAGAGAATACTGTAGTTGCTGATGTTTACATAGTAGTTGTTGTAAATGATTCTTTTACATTCTCATTCTTACCTTTCTTGATATTATTATAATGCATGTTTGTTTTTTCTCCAAATTAATATACTGTAGTAATCATTTACTGTATGAAAGGCATTTGTAAGCTATTTGACTTTTTTCCCCTTCTTCATTAATTGATATGCAGGATGAAGTTCAGGCAGCATTACACAAACCTTTTCAAACGTGAGTATGCTGGGGATGTCTGTTGTTGTTGGCCGGCTTTAATCTACCATATTCAGTAAAACTTTGGTGCGAGCATTTACGTGTGCATGCCTGTACATACATTCTTATACAATCTGCAGATGATTAGAAGTAGTGGTAGCATTTACTGTACTTGCTTGTTAACCTGTTTTTTACTGTGCCCGTGTATATGCAGGCTGGTTTTTAACCATTCAGATGCTAAGCAGTGTGACTCCTGTGTAATCTGCTGACAGACAAGAGACGTCAGGCTATGAATAATCTTCAAATTCCTTACAGCGCATAATTAAGCCACATCCCTTTGGTTACTGCAGTTTCCTTGCAAATTTCGACACCCTATCTGGACAGTAGAGTATCTCACACTTAACGTCACAAAATTAGAACGTTAAAAAAATTGTAACTTTTTTATTCTTTGACAGATCTTCTTCAAACCATCACTAATATGTTACTTTCAGGGTTTTTTTTCTAATTTGATTTTTTTTAAAATTCAGTTTTAAATCAGGGTGGATTTTTCCTTTAAAATAGAACTTTTGTCTGCCTTGCCCCATCATGCATAATACTCTGTCTCTTAGTCTCATTGCTCCTTCTTCCATTGTATTCCAGACTGTCATACACAGAGGCCATCTCAATACTGGAAAGGCATCCTACCAAGTTCCAATTTGCACCATCAGTAAGCTTCTTTTGTCATATTGCATTCCCAGTGCTGTTTGATTAATCTGTTAATAACAGATTAATCAAACAATGTTCTATCAGTATTCCATGGGTGATGCTACACTCCATCACTGGGACTACATTATGTAGAGTTGTCACATTCATATCAAAATAAACAAGCCAATGATATAAATCATACAACAACAACAACAACAATAACAACAACAAAACACACCAAATTTTCAGGTTGGTGTCAACTAATAAACCAAAACTAAGAACACTTATAAGGAATGGAAACTATGGTCCACATTATGTAAGATGTAATTTAATTACAATGTACATGTCGTCTCACATCAAGTTGACTGTATACGCCATATATTTCGCGGGGATTTTATTTTCGCGAATTTCTTGAGTCTGGACTACTCGTGAATTTAACAACATGCAAAATTATTAATACGATGTGCTCAAGCCCATGTACTAGTAGTACTACTCCACGATCGCGAATGTAATCACTCGCAAAATTGTCAGGAAATCCTGATTGGCGAAAAATTAAACTTGCGAAATATATGGCCGTATACAGTATATTTCTTACAAAAATTCTCACTTGTGGCACACAAAGAGTTAAGTAAAAAAACAGTGACATATTTCGGTCTCTCTGTTGTTGTTTTCTGTCAGTGGGGTATAGACCTGCATTCGGAGCATGAGAACTTCTTGGTCCAGCACTGCGGGAATGTTCCTGTCTTTGTGGTAGACTACCCGGCAGATATCAAGCCCTTCTATGCACGAGGGAATGCTGATGAGAAGACGGTGAGTTCATACAGGGCTCTCCCCAATCTTTCATGTAGCTCGGGTACATGTTTAAGAAATACCACTTACACACATTCTTAGCAGCATTTGTGTCCACCTTCAAATCAGCCCTCTTTTTACCAATTATGAGTCTTTTTTTACCATGTGCAAAACGACTCCCGGGCACAGTTGCATATAACTTACCATTGACGGTAAACTTTGTTTCTATTGGCAACTTCTGTGGAAACCTTGAATTTGATTGACTGTTGAGCGATGTTACCATGGTTGTTACCATTGATGGCAGAGTTACTATTAATGGTAAGTTTTATGCAACACAGCCCCGGGGATAGCCCTGAGGTCATGCATATAGAGACCATCTATGTTTAACCATTTCTCTGCTCAGCCTGATTTTTTACCAGACAAAATCCTGCTTTGCTGGATTGTGCATTTTGCCATAAATAGATAATGTGGTACTTAACACAAAAAGTTTAAAGACAGGGTGTCCCGTTTGCAAAAGTCATGAAACTAGTCAGGAATCGGCAATGTACTCTAACGATAACGTGTATGAAATGTCAGTTTTACAAACATTTTCTGGAAAAGTGTAATACTATATTTGTTTACGTTTGGAACACACCGACTGTAGTCTACGTTCATAATCGTATCGTCACTGTCAGCATACAATGCGGGCATTGCTCCCATTGAACACACGCACCGTGGAGCGAACCATGGGGACCATAGCGCACAGCAATCTCCTGTTTTGGACGACCCGCCCAAAACATCTTCCAGATCTAGCAATCACTATGATTTCGCCTAAAGGCAGTTTCCAGAATTATTAGGATGGTAGTAGTATTACAGTTTCATTTTCCGTGGTTTTTATAAGATTTTTACGTTTTTGATCCACAAAGGGACACCCCGTCTAAAACCGTATGGGACCATAGTCCACACGGATCTCCTGTCACTAGGTATCGGTTTCTTATGACCCACCTAAAACATCTCCTGCGAAAAGGGAGTTTCCAGTTCTATTATTTGGGCAGAAGTTCTAATACAGTATCTTTTTCCATTTTTTTGTGGTTGACCTGCAAAAGGGACACCCTGTTTTAAACCCTATAGGTTCCAGACCAATGGCCGCCGTGTGGGTTTTGTGTGTAGTACTCATGCAGAAAAAGCTTCAATGGTGCGTAAAGAGTTAAACCTCTCTCATGATATCAACTGTGATTTACAGGCAGCAGCGGTAGACCTCCTGGTCCCCAGAGTGGGTGAGCTGATCGGGGGCAGTCTGAGGGAGGAACGGCTGGATGTACTCCAACACAAACTACAGCACATGGGACTGCAGGAAGATTATCAGTGGTAAGCTGGTTCTGAATTTCTGTGGTGTCAGATAGAAGATGCTAAGACTATTAGGATGTTTTTCTGATTCACAACTGCGCCAGGGGTTGTCTTCTGAAAACGAACTTCAGTTTAGACTTAAATGTAATTGCCCTAAAATCCTGAATTGTAACAACTTTTGACTTGAGTCATTTTTCAGAATACCAATTGACAGTTTAGGGTAGCTACATGTATAAGACGGTTTTGGCTCGGTTAAGTTTTTTTCCAGAATCCCACCCAAGTGGCACATATAACAAGTTCAAGGGAGCGTTTAATATCGTCAGTATTCATAGTGATTCAGCGAAAGTTTACTGGCCTCTCTGGGTGCGGGAGTGTGACATAATCATCCACTGTATACACAGCCTGCCCATCAGACTGTATGACAAATGTTCCTGGGTATAGTGGGCTCAAGTTGTTGTTAGCTCAGCCTTGCTCGTTCACTGTATGTATCAAACAGTAGGTCAGGGAACGGCTCACACTTCCCATCTGTGAATGCTGTCTACATGCTTTTTAAGTGATGAAAGTGACATTCCTTATCGTGAGGTGTACATGTATGTTGACATACAAAAAAAAAAAAGCGCTTTACCTCTACATCTTGAATTGAAACATCATGACTTTAAGCCCTAATATTTCAGATAACTTTGGAATATGTTTTAAACTAATTTGATGCACCTCAATGCAATGAATTTGTTTTAAGATTTCTCTCTCAAGACTAAATTCTTTCATTACTATGCCCTTGAATTCCCCATATCTTCATGCCATTGATTATAAGAGAGTTAAATGGATCATGACCATCACGACCATACAACAATTGTTCTCCTGTCCATGCACAGGTACCTTGACCTGCGGCGCTTTGGCTCGGTGCCCCATGGAGGCTTTGGCCTGGGCTTTGAGCGGCTGCTACAGTTCTTGCTCGGAGTGGAGCACATCCGCGACGTCATCCCCTTCCCTCGGTTCTCAGGGTCCTGTCCCCTATGATCCCAGCCGTGATGGAGCAAGTGAACTTTGTGTGCAATATGTCACTAGCTGCTCATCACTCAACTTGTCCATTTTGTGACTGCTCAGAGCAGAACCAGGATCAAGTCACAGGATTGGAACTTTTATACCCTTACAGTTTAAATCCAGAATGTCAAACCTGCCCAGTACAATGCCAGGAAGATTCTAATGAGTAATTATACATATATGTGCCTGGGAAAGGTGAGGATTAATGCTCTCATTATCATTGGCATTAAAGACAATGTGTTTTTCAAGGCCTGTTAATGTAAGGGTAAATAAGCAAACGACCACTGCAGAAACAGAGTTTTCCTTGTCAAATGTGTGTAGTACTTCAAGGGTCAATGCAGATAAGCACGTTATTCTACCCTTTTTTCTCTCTCTGTGTTAGATTTTTATCAATTGCAGAACAATAGCATTGACATGTACCTGAGGCTGTTTCATTTTCAATTTTCAATTTTATATAGAACCATGTAGCCAAGATAAGTAAGAAGCAACAGCTAATGTCTTTGTGATACCCTGGTTTTCTGGTTGCCACTATACCACTGTAGTCAAAGCATCTGCTCCTGGGAGATGGAAAATCACCATGGAGACTCATTATTTCCATCGAAAATAAGAAAACAAAAATATTGATTGGCAGGACATTCTCACCCATTTGCTGGTTAAATCAATTGAATTCCAGGGCATGGATCATGGTTTATGGTATAGCAGATTTGAGAGGCATAGCAACTATCAAAAGAACCGTGTTTTTGTGTCTGAATTGTCATCAAAATTGCAAGTGGACTGTACAGAGAATTTATCAGTTGTGTTCAGGGCAATTCCATGATTTGGGTTAAGGCTATTTAATAAGAGTAACTTATATTTCTTTATTTGATTGAAAAGTTTCTGTGCTGAGGATTTGACTGCGTGTCATGGAAAGGTGGACTGTTTGCTTCCTAAATAATTATTTACATAATTTCTGCAAAACTACGACGGAATATAAAATGAAGAAGTTTTGGTTACTCGTGTTACACGACTTTAACCAAACCTGTGGAATTGCCCTTCACATATTCCTTGCAGCAAGGGAATTCAAACAAAACATGGTTTTCCTTGCAGAGAGCTCCTCACTGTGCATGATGATATCTTTGAATGCATTTTTTTTACATTACCAGGTCACCAACCCTAACCCGAAACCAGAGTCTTGAATGCTATCCCATAGTCCATTGCAACTGTCCCATAAAGCCTGCATACAAGCATTTGGTATAATTGCAGATAGTGAGAATTGTGTGTATACATGTATGAAAGATAACAAAGGTGTTTTGCTCTTGGTATAAGAGGGGACTAGGATGGTGAAACAAATCGAAGATTCGAGTCCCACATCCCACTAAAGGATATTCATAAAGGAATTGCATTTGATAATTTTATAAATAAAATCAACTGGAAATTCCACACCAAACCAGCTGCTAACAACATCTCTCCTTGTGTGTGGTGAATGTAGTGCAACTACCTCCATCTGTCACCTCCTTTCTTGCTCCTTTACGTCTCTCTCCCTCATTTCCTTTCTCTCTTGCTCCTCCTTTCTCCCTCTCTCACATTCTTTCTCTCTCTATCTGACACACACACACACACACACACACACACACACACACACACACACACACACACACACACACACACACACACACACACACACACACATACTCTATGAGACAAAAATATAATAAGAGACTGAAAGCAGTTTACTGTTTCACTTGTCTTTTTCAAAATCATTCCCTCCACCATTTCACACAGGTACATTTTAACGCCCACAAGTGCAAAAACACAAACGTGATTTCATGTACTGTACGTCAATCTTTTAACATAATCAAAAACTTGTGATTGCAAAGTGCACACACTACCCGATACCTTTACGAACATTATAGAAAAATTATCACACACTGAATTTGTTTGTTATTCAGCTGAGACACATATTGTATGATCTCAATAACTCTGCATTCAAAAGGAATTGGGAGATAAACCATACATTTCATGTACATTTAAAATGGATAGTATACACAGGCAATAATACTCTGGCATTTAAAACATGGTCATCTAACAAATAATGGAAATTGGGAAAATAAATCACATCATATTACATGAGCAGTTTTCAAACCTGGTTTTCACCAAGTATATGACATCAATAACTTGTGTTAAAGATTTAAAAGATTCCATTTGAAAATATTATTCAATTATGTAAATGTACAAGGTAGGACATTTTTCAACACTATCCGTGTATAAAAGTATGTATGAAAACATGTTCTATAAAAACCAGCCTTGGTGGGATATGTGTAGGCTAACAGCTGCAGGAAATACTGAATGCAATGCACTTTAAGAATATGTGTATTCAGCTTTTGCAAGGTCTTTACAATACATTAAATAAATGTATAATAAAACCAAGGTGACAAAATGTATCAATCCGTCAATTATGTTGAACAATAGCTTTTTAGAGGAAAAGCCAGACATGTATACAGTACAATGCTTTTAGTGCTGAGAAATGTTGAAGTTCCCTTCACATCATACACTCCATTATTCTGATTACTCTATCAATAATGAAGCTCTTTCTAGTGTGCCACATGTGTCTTGCTGTACCTGTACTGCAAACAGAGAAAAAGGTTCATGTCATTGATCCTTGAATGCAGAGCACAAATACACAAATACCGCTTGACACCCAGACAAACAACCTATAGCATAGCCACACACAACTCGTGAAACTTCAGCAGCTAAGTGTACAAAGCAAATGCACTGTTCAACAACTTATCCCTGCAGTGAAAAATTCATATCTGAATTTTGATTTTTGCACTTTCATCTTAAGCATGTACAACTGGCGTTTACAAATTTGAGAAAAAAAATAGACATTTCAGTAGCATTAAGGCAAAATGTTTGATATACATGTATATACCTGTATATACAATACAACCACTGAATGTATCATGAACAAGTGGAATGTTGTGTTTACCGGTATCCGTTTTATTTCTGTTGGGGGAGTACCCGTATACATTCATCTGTCACTTATGCGCAGAAATGTGCCAAAAAGACATGAAAGAATAAATAACATAATTTCATGTTGAAATTATTCTTGCGTAGTGAATTTGTTACATCTGTAACTTATGCTGAGAAATGTGCCAAAAAGACATGAAAGAATAACATAATTTCATGTTGAAATTATTCTTGTGTAGTGAATTTGTTACATATGTATTGCATGAAACTTTTTACTTTGATGATATATATCTTCACCTTAATTGCACCATTCAAAGGAACAAGTACTGCATAAATTTCACTTCCATAAAGATTCCTCTCAAGTTGATGTGAGTCCACACCCCTAATATCATCACGGTGTGAACTTGATTGAACATTTCAATGAGTTCATGCCTTTGTACTGAAGCCAACTTCTATACGAAGGAAAATCAAATGTGTTTCTTGAATACCTGAAAGTAACTTAAATGGCTTTGAGGATAGATATTTGATTAGGATGTAAGAGTAAAATGAACACAGCAAACAAACTATTGCATTTATAGAAAGACTTTCTACACCATTGCGATCTACATACCCTGACTAATTTGTTAAAAAATAAGAAAAAAAACTGCATACATGTGCATAGGCCTATCTATACAAAGAGTTCAATTAGACATTCTTACAATAACAAGGAGACAATTGAAATAGAAAAGTCGATACATTACATATAACAATCACGACATAATATTGAGTCATTCTTCTTGTTTTTTACACAAATCCTTGAGATTTAAAATCTCACACCACTATAATCAACCTAGCAAACATGAATACAGGATAAAAGACAGAATTATAAGAATATCTACTGGTACTCTAAAATAAACAATCACACAAAAATACCTCTTTGATCTTTTTTTCTCAACTGGAATGTGGACTTTGATTGTTTTTTCTACACAACTTTAAAAATCTTGAAAAAAGAGTATTGTTTAAAAATGGAATGTCTCTGAAAGACCAATCACTTTATTGAATGAGATAAAAACTGTACAATATTTTTAAAATCTATAAGGACATCAAAATATACTCTAAACTTGTAATTATTACAATCCTGATTAATATTGACTGGACTGCAACAAGCAATGAGACAAGGTCTATGTAGCTTGGGGCACACCCTACACTCTCACTTATTTCGATGCGAGGTCATGGATTCACATTTGTACACTAATTACTGATAACACCTTTGAACCACATCTTCGTTGAGGGCCATGGTGTACATATCTACTTATAACCTCCACTAAAGAAGGCACATTGATTTACGAGTAATTTAGCCAGATCAAATCCTTGCAATACCAAAGAGTGTTAATCAACCCTCTCAGTACCATAGGTTCATTCAATGTATAATAAATCGATGGGATTGGTGTGGCTTGGTAATGAGAGATAAGACAACAAATATGGATCAATTACAGTAGAGATTCAGGATATCCCAATGAAGACCTGTGCCTTTGGGACCATTATGTATGTATATGTTGTACAAAATTGTAAAAAAATACCGCATTCAGTGCTATCCGCAACTGTAAAGCCCTCACCCACACAGCAATGGAGTGTTGAGGAAGCAGTGGCCGGGTGTTTATCTACGCTGAGGGCAAGATGTCGAGGGTCGTGCTACCCTTGAGCGCTTTCAGGACGTCAGAGCTGAAGTTAGCCAGGAACTTGCGGGCGCCGGCCCTCCTTGGTGATAGCTTGAGCTTGTGTGTCACAGTCTCGTTGGGCTGGATCAACCTGGCAGGACAGGGAGAGGCAATTCACAAGTTTCAAATACACTGAATTCCCTATACTGCGTGTAAAGGCGCGGTCCCACTGGCCGATGGACACAAAACGTATGCATAAAGGACGCAGCGGACGACCAAAATTGCGAGTTGGCTCCATCCGTTTTCATCCGCTCAAGTAATGGACGAAATTGGACATCCTCTTTGCATCCAGAAGTGCAGTGGGATCGGGCCTTTAGAGCAGATAGAACGGATAAATTTCTCACCGTGTACGATGTGAATCCACGACAAATACGAACAACAAACGTTCTATATTCGTTATCATTCTTTAAATGTAAGCTGTATCCTCTTTGCATCTGTTCGATCCGTTCTAAAAAAAATTTGCAGCTCAAACTTCTGGCTAGAAACACTGAATGGAGGAGTAATTTGAACATTATTTTTAGTCAGGACAAATATGGTATAAATGTACCCATTGACACATGGGTGAGATTATTTTGTTAAATCTGGCAATTATTTGTGATTATTTTGTAAGAATTGCGGGAATGACTTGAAAACTATTTCTAGCCATTACAACAATTATTTAAATGCCCCCATAGGCACATAGGGTGAGATTATTCTGTTAAATCTGGCAATTTTTTCCATTTTTTTTTGTAAGAATTGGGAGAATGAGGTCCCGACCTGAGCACAAAGTGTTGCCATGAACGTACCTGAACTTGTCCTCCCTGAAGCCGTCGATGCCCGGGCCCTCGATGCGGAAGACCCCGTTCCTGAGGGGCCGGTCCAGGGGGTTGGTGAAGGAGATGGACAGGCTAAGCGGCTGGCCCACTTTCACTTCATCCACAGTCTGGGAGGAGGAGGAGTAGGGAGAGGGGCAGTAGGAGGAGGAGCAAAGGGGGGAGAAGCAGTAGAAGGGAAAGGATGGAGAATAAATTCTTTTTAACAATATGATTTGAATAAGAAGCAGACAAATATGAAGTTGTATGTTTTTCATTTCAAACATCAAGACAACAGTCCTTTACAGAGCTAAGCTCCCCGAAAAATTTATCTCTCCAATTTATCTGTTTTTCTTGTTTATCTCACTCACGCTTGAAACAAAATTTGGTAACAATATTCAATTCAAAGCTGAAGCTTGAAGGAATGAAAGTTGTTAATGTTAAGTACATCATATAATAAATCATCGAAAATGAAGAAAAAATAAACATAAGGGTCTTTATTATAAGCTAAAGCTTGATGGTATAAAAAAAACCCTTATGTATAATTACATCACATCAAGAACAGTGTAAGAATGAGAAGGAGACGATGAGACAAGGAAAGGTAAAAAAGAAAGAAAGAAAGAAAGAGAGAAGGATACTGGGAAGCAGTTTACAAGGTTTCTGCTGTATTTGTGAATAGCCTTACCTCCAGGGCGAGCGAGGGCTTGGTGAGAACAAAGTCCTTCTGTGTGCTGAAGACCTGCTTGGTCTGTGTGACGGAGGCCATGACGAAGAAGGTGAAGCCAGCATACTCTGTCAGCTCAGGGAAGTAATCCGCAGCCTCCACCTTAATGGATTCGGTCTCAGCTGAGGGTTGGAGAGGGAGGAAAACAAACGGAATGAGGTCTGGTCCGACTCTTCACAACATGTCATTCTTTCCCTGTTTCAACTAGTCATCATAGTTCATCAATCTTTCTACCGTACTGACTGGTGTATAGACCACAGTTTTTTTTCTTAAAAATCACAGCAAAGTCTAGGTGCCGCCTATACGCAGCGCGAGGCAAAAGTCGGGCCTTTCAAACCAGTGAATAACAGGCGGATTCGGTGTCAGATGAAACAATACAATACAGAAGAAATTTCATGTTTAACAAAAGGCTCATGAAAAGATCTTTATTTTTTTATGTTCTTGAAATGTATTCTTACCACTCCTGTTTTTTTTTTCTGTTAACTTTTGGTGAGATAGGAGCTAACAGCTCATGATTTGATTCATAGTTCATAGTCGACGGTTACTTAAGTTACAATCGCATTAATGATAAATCCTGCATCTGCTTGCACAAGTACAGTACAGTACATGCTAGCTTAGACATGCCAGTGTGTGTGCAGTACACCTTTATGTACACAAACTCACGCTCTCACTGGCAAATACATGTACACTATGGATGTCGTTCTGGAAGATTTACACTAGAATCTCAACTTTAAAGTCCGATGATCTGATTGTCTGATTTCCGACCTATCTATTGATCCATCTCTCCATTATTATATTATTCTACTGCTAATACAGTCATTGGGTTAATTATCTATCTATATTTGAAGATACCTTTCTGTATATACCCCGCGATCTTTTTATCCATCTATCTTTCGATTCATCTATCTTTGTATCACTTAAAGGGAGTATACTGTACTGGAAAGACAAAAAGGCCTTGAAAAGGTGATCGTGAGCAATCTTCTTGCCAATGGTCTTAAATTCATGTATTGTCCATTTTAGAAACTTGCTGAAAGTTCTTTGCCCTCATTTGATCCACATTTGGAATAATTAGTGATTAAATCACAAATCCTAGAAATGTTCGGCCCGAACAATTTGATGATTTGTGATTAAATCACTAATTACTCCAAATGTAGACAATTTTTGGGCAAATAACTTTCAGCAAGTTTCCAAAATGGACAATACATGAATTTAAGACCATTGACAAGAAGATTCTTCACAATCACCTTTTGAAGGTCTTTTTGTCTTCCAAGTACAGTATACTCCCTTTAATCTTTCTATCCATCTGTCTGTCTATCATACTTACTCTCTCCAGCCTTCATGGAGAATGTCCTCCTGGTTGACACCACCTTAGTCTTCCTGACACCGGTGTAATACACCGTGCTTCCTGTTACAGTCACTGAGCCAGTGCGAGTTGTATTGCTCTTGTTCTTGGCAACAACCTGAAAAGGAAGGTAAAATATATATTGAATTAGATGGAAGGGATATAAAATTTTCCTTATTCCCTCAAATTTTACAAATATATGTATGTTTTTTTTTTTTTGGATAGGTTAAACATGCCAATCCATTTCCATGTGCTGGCACTTGAGACAAAAAGGCTTTCTGGGCCCTGTTGCATAAAACTTACCATTAATGGTAACTTTGCTTTCAATGGCAACTTCTATGGAAACCTTGAATTTGATTGGCTGTCGAGCATTGTTACCATGGTAGTTACCATTGATGGCAGAGTTGCCAGTTATAGTAAGTTTTACGCATCGGGGCCCTGGACTCACTAAGCCTTCAAGAGTCCTGTGTGCTTAAGTTGGTGATCGTACCGTAACAACAATTCTACTCCACTGAGGAAATCGCAACTGCACCAGAAAATCACAGAGTTCCTCCATGCTTCCCAATAACTAAGCCTTCAAAGCTTGGAGAAGTAGTTGTATGTACAGCACATGCACAAGTGAGGATAAAAGCAATTTAAGTGGTTCGAAAATAAGAGGAGCCTGTTTTGAGGAGGATAGGGTATCTCTCCCTCTGCTTTTAGGGGTTTTATTTTTCGAATTTACAAACTAACAATTTCCTAATATTTCAAAATACATCAGAGCTATAGGAATTTATTCGGAATACAGTAGACATATATGCAAAAAAGGATGCCTAGAAATTGAATACTTGGATAAGTGAAAAATGCTGTTTAGTTCTCCATCTGATAAACTGGGCACTCCTAACTGTGGCTGACCTTGACAGTGAAGTCGCTTCCGATCTTGGTTCCGTCGGGGACGATGACGGAAAACTCGACATCCTGCTTGATGTCCTGACGGAAGTTCTTGTTCTTCTTGATGCTGCGGCTGGCCGTGTACACAGCAATACGCTCCAAAGAGGAGCCTGGACAGAGCAACGGACAAAACCAACATTCGGTACGAACAGGGCCCTGTTGCATAAAACTTACCATTGATGGTAACTTTGCTCCCAATGGCAACTTCTATGGACACCTTGAATTTGATTGACTGTCATGCATTGTTACCATGGTAGTTACTATTGATAGCAGAGTTACCATCAGTTGCATAAGTTTCATGCAACAGGGCCCTGGACACACAGGTGAGACAGTCATATAGTTGTCCAGGGCCCTGAATTGTGATTGATCTCAACTTGACTTGCAATTGATATCAATCATAACTCTGTGCATTAGAGATAGGGGATTCGATTGAGATCAATCAAACTCTTTACAACACGAGACTCAGGAACAGAAATTAACCTTTAACCTCTTTATCTCAGCCCCACTTCTCACTTTCACCCCCTCTCTCTTTCTCTCTTTCTCGATGTACACAAGAAGCTAAAAATCAATGTTAGTAAAGAGCCATATGCAAACAATCACTGCCTCATTCTCTCATCCTTGCTTTCACACCCCTCCCCCTTTCTCTCTTTCTCTATGTACACAAGAAATTAACAATAAATGTAAGCATGACGCCCTCTACATTTTCATATTCCCCAGCATGTGCCATTCCCTGTGTTACCTTCAGTGTACTTGTAGTCGCTTGTGATGTCGCTGCGGCTGTCCCTACCCACGGCCTTGGTACTGATCTTCATCCCCACACCATCAGGGTCCGTCGTGATCACCTGGGGTGGCTGTGGGCAGCAATACACATCATAATAACACAGTCACATACTTGCTTCACTGATCACCTGTATAGACACAACACCTGCCTTGAAAGACCACAAACCGGTACATGTATCACGTTCCCTTTGCACAATATTATTCATTGAAACCTGTATTGACGTAAACTACACAACATCTCAAAGGAATTGGCATCGGGTAAAGGGGAAAGGGAAGAAAGGGAAGGAACCTTCGTTATGAACCATGGTAGATTTTGTCCAGTTCAGCATGAAACACGATGCTTTAGCCTAAAATGCATCAGGTTTCATGCTAAACTGGACAAAATATACCATGGTTCAAAACCAAGGTTCCTTCCCTTTCCCTTTACCCGATGCCAAGTCCTTTGAGCTGTAGTGTACATAAAGACCACACTTCTTGTCTCCTTTGAAGGGTCTTCTTTCATCCCCATATCATCGATATACATCATAATAATACAGTCAAACCTGCTTTAGAGACCACCTGAATAGAAAGACCACCTGCCTATAGAGACCTCATTTCATGTTTCCCTTGAACAATCATTTTTTAAAAACCTGTATCAAAGTAACATGTACCTATGTGTATGAAGACCACGTTTATCTCCTTTGACTGGTCTTTCTAAACAGGTTTGACTGTATTACAATTAATTTCAATACTTCTATTGAGCAATAAGCAAGTTCAGTTACCCGGGGGGGGGGGGGGGGGGGAGGGGGGGGGGGTATTCCAAAAATCCACAGAGAAAATGTTTTTATCTCCCCTAAGATAAAATGTCCTTACAATATGTTATCTTTGGTATTCCGAAAACTATTTTAGGATGATTTTAACCAATATTAATGAGCGCATGCCCTGCACTCCTATCTCAGAGGCAGCCAGTAATAAACATCCTTTCATGTCTTTTGCATACATTAACACCATCAAGTTGACGTCATGAAACTGACAGTGACATTGCGCATCAATTTGTATCAGCGCACCTTATTGCATTTGATGCACTTACATGCAAAAAGTTGAATGAGAGAATTACTTTTACATGTAATGCTATGGGCCGAGGCGCGTGCGTCTAGCAGTGCATAAAAATTTTATCTCTCAGGCTCATTTACATAAAAATTTTATCTCTAGTTCATTTGAATTAAAATTGTATCTTTTATCCTGAGTTGGCTTTTCGGAATACCAAAAGATAAAATTTTTCCTAAGTCCCTGAGAAACAATAATTTTGTTCCTAAGTTCGTTTTCGGAATACCCCTATACCCCCCAAGTATACATATTTCAATTTGTTGGTAGACCCAGTAGTAAGGAAAGGGTCTCCATCCTGTAAGTGAATGAACAAAATACGCATCAAATTTCTGAATTGACTTTGGCATAAACTTTTGCCTGAAGTGGCTAATTAATGATCAATCTTGGTCTGAAAGTTGCTGGAATAATTTGCAAACCTTTCTTTTGTTCTCGGGCACGGTCCAGTAGACAGTCTCTGCATTGACCTCTGCAAAGGCAAACTTGGTGTCGTAGTCCAGGTACACGTGGCCCTTCTTGATGGCATTGAGCGACGCTGGGCCCATCCTGAATTCACCTGGAAGAATGACAGTCAATTAATTTATTGACCACACTAATCACAAGGAAATTAGCCGTCCACCTTCCTAACTTAGAATTCAAGACTATAATAAGTGTAGCTTGACTTTAATGCGTACATATATTCACAACATATAGGCAGTAGTATATAAATCAATATTACACAAACACCATATAACATTTATTATTATTCATTAGTGATGATACTTTGAGGGAGAGGCATCTGAGAGGTTTGTTACCATGGCTGGTCTCCTGGGGCGTAGCATCGAGGGCCTGCCATCCTCCATACCCATCAGGAAGGTCAGGCCTGGCCATCCATACGTCATTCCACACATGGAAGTTCCTGCAACAAACAAACAACCCATGGTGGTATGTCAGAAGATCAAGCTCACTTTTTTTTCTGTGGCTTGTCGTATTACGCATTATGATGATGGGGTTTAAATGCAATTAGTGCCAACTCATTCTTTACTGAACCCAAGTATCTGCGGGCTGGATTTTCTCCACTCAGATACTGAGTAGCACAACTCCAGCGTAATCTTCTGTAAGGACAATAAATGACAGGGTATGACAAAACTTTAAATTTCTTACAATCAAGCCACACCCCTTTGGTTACAGAAGTTTCACAACAAAGTTTGACATACTTTTTGAACCAGGGTTCATGAAGCCCACAAATAGCATCTTGAGCAACAGCTTAAGACAAATTTTTGAACTGTGGAATGTCACATCAGTACATCACAATTTGTTATTGATTTGATATGCGAACATAAATAATGACAACATCAAATATACTTCAGGAAGAAGCTAAATAGCATGACATAATGAGTTTGGGGCTTAGATATATGGCTGATAATAAGACTGTAGCAGCCCTTACTCATGTCATATCATACCCTATACCATCCCATACACCTGGCAGCCTGGGGGCCTGTTGCATAAAACTTATCATTTATGGTAACTCTGTTGCCAACGGTAACTACCATGGTAACTCTTTCGACAGCCAATCAACTTCAAGGTTTCCATAGGAGTTGCCATTGATACCAAAGTTACCATCAATGGTAAGTTTTATGCAACAGGGCCCAGGTGTATCCCATGAATGCATCAGCAGTAAGTGACAAGGAGGAAGAAAGGGAAGGAGAGGCTTCCAGTGGTAATGTCTGAAGAGAGCTCACCAGATACTGTCATCGTTGAGGTCTTCCAGCGGGTCGCCTTCCTCGTCGAAGTGGTAGTCGAGAGTCAGGTTGGCATCGCTGTCGTGGGCCGACTCAAAGTTTGTGATGGTGCGACATGGGATCCCCAGGGTACGGCACACTGTGAGGGGATTAAAAGGATTGATTACATAACCCTCATGGCATTGTCTATTCAGTAATATTCATACAGTCAGATATTTTCAGATGACGGGACAAATATGTTTGTGAGATGCTGTTTTCTGATTCAAATCCATGAAGCTTCCATATCTACCATAAGCAAATTTCTGTACTGAACTGTTCGCACGTGATATAAAATAAACATCCTGTTCACAGAATGCACTCTCAAAAGATGTGCTCATTTCTTGTAGAAGTGCGGTTGGCAACAAACATGCACCACAAAAACACTCTACATGTGTGAAGCAAGTCAATAGTTTCTCATTATGCGCACAGCATCAGATGGGAATATCTTTTTGTGTTGCACAAAACGATGACTTTACACAAGTTAGTCAAGATTTGCAAGGTTTCAAACACATGTTGCTTTGATATGCTTCTACCACCACACACAAACCACTACCACTAAGGCTACCACTCTCTCTACCACCATTAAGGCTACCACACTCTTTACCACCACTAAGGCTACCACTCTCTCTACCACCACTAAGGCTACCACTCTCTCTACCACCACTATCACCACTGATAAGGCTACCACTCTCTGTACCACCACTACCACTACTAATAAGGCTACCACAGTCTCTACCACCACTAAGGCTACCACTCTCTCTACCACCACTATCACCACTAATAAGGCTACCACTCTCTCTACCACCACTATCACCACTAATAAGGCTACCACTCTCTCTACCACCACTATCACCACTAATAAGGCTACCACTCTCTCTACCACCACTATCACCACTAAGAAGGCTACCACTCTCTCTACCACCACTATCACCACTAATAAAGCTACCACTCTCTCTACCATCACTACCACCACTTATAAGGCTACTACTCTCTCTACCCCCACTTCCACTACTAATAAGGCTACCACAGTCTCTACCACCACTACTCACGAGTTGTAAGGAGGCTTCCAAACACCCAGCACTGTCCATAGGCCACGGATTCCCCTGTCTGCATGTACTGCTGAAGGATGGAGATGCTGCCGTTCCATGCGCCAGGTTCCACCCCGTCGGCATAGTCTCCGCTCCAGTTGCCAATGAGCACCCCATCGTCATCCTGAGAGTTCACCTATCAAAAAGAGAGAAAACAGGGTGAACATTTGAAGGGAACAAAGTTCCTGACATAAGTTACTTTTAATTAAAGAAGTAATACTTTACAGATCAAACACATGTGCCTCTTTCTCTATGTTAGCTTCCCCTTGTTTAAATTTATTATCTTTACTCCTTTTCTGTTTTTAATGAAAAAAAATAAAGATTTATTACAAATTCCTTTTTCAATTCACATTAGACCTACTGATATGACCTCATTATTATTCGCTTCATCTTCCTTTGTGGTGGAATATGTGGTACCAGAGTTTGCAGTATCATAACTTTCAATGGGATTTTGGATGCAAAGTTCATGACCTTTGTCTTTTATTGATGTAACTTTGCTGAACTTTCCTTGTCTTGTTCTGTGACTTGCCTGTGCTTCGTTGAGCAACTTTTTAACTTCATTCTCCTCTGAGGAGCTATGAATTGAATACATATGCATTTCTATGCAGTTTGTGCATTATATGGCAGGATATTTCATGTGGATATATATGTTTCTGTGATGTTTATCCAGTAAAAATTGACAGAAGGAGGGAGAAGTCCTTACCATGGCAGACAGGACCCTGCAGACCTCTACAGGCTTGGCACGGTTGCGGTATGTCATGCGAGACTTGTGGAGAAGCATCAGGGCGCATTCCAAAGCAACCTCTTCAAACTGGAAGGAAAGAGGAAATAATGTCATATAATCAATAACTGCCAAACTATTACATGTATTACTGCATGAAGTCATAATCATGTATATGCACATTTCCATTTCCAAATGACAATAAATATGCTTGCTGTTTATCAGGAAATGCCATCTTTGACCCTCTCATTACCATTAGCATGAACATGTGAACAAAGCCAATGGGGTTTTCAAGGCCGGGTAATGTTAGGGCAAATGGTTGTGGGCTCAAAATATGTTTCGTATGGAACATTAGCAGTATTTGAAACAAATATCATATTGCTCTATGTTCAGAATATGGTTTACATTCAATGTTAGGCCTGTGGTGATCTACTTACATAAAAACCTACATCTTCACATCATACACAATTCACATTCAAGCAATATACGTGTAATGTACACAAGCTCCAAGTGGAAGACAAGAGAGATATAATGAACACAGAATGTACATCGTACATTCCAACCTGTTGATTACAGGATGTCTATTGTTCATTGTACATTCCAACCTGTTGGTTACAGAATGTCCGTTTTACATTGCACATTCTAACCTGTTGGTTTGAATGCATGCTTTAGAATTATACTCAGAATACAATCTGTGTACAAATGCACCTGTCAGGATGTGGTTAATTAATAGTTGAAGCACACTTTTAATAGGGAAGCCTTGCCTAGGGGATGTTTTAATCATCTTTTTGTGCTACCTTACAAAAGGGGGATTATCCCTGGGTCTCTATCGTCAAAAGATGGCGAGAGCAACTTTATTGATTTTACCCCTACTTTCATTGCTCCTTTAGAAAGAACCTTTCTAAAGGAGCTGAATAAATAAAAGTCCCCCTTTTTTAGGCCTTGAGCATGTTCCTAACAAGTTAGATGACATTGGAAAGCTATAAAGAGAACTCTAATGCATTTGAGTTGACTCGGAAAAAAAATCATATCAAGCCATTTTCATCATTTATTCAAATAAATCCCCAGCGATTCATGTTTAGCAGGTAATAGAAAGCACTTTGAACCACTAGTAATTGACGAACAATTTACTGGTATAGCAAAATTTCCACATTGTTTTAAAAAGTAGCACGTTAGATAACAAAGTAATTGATCACTATTAAAAGATCAGGAGTAATTGCTTGCCAGGAGCCAAACCACAGACAAGCATTAGTGCTCCCATGGTAAACACATACACTTTGCATATATTGATGATTGTATATTGAGAGATTTGAAATTATCTGATAAATAAGACTTATATTTTCAACACTAACAAAAACAAAATCTCACGCACATATTTCTACAGGAGGTTCATTGAGTAACACCACATTTATCAAGCTTAAAACAGGCAGTTTTTATTGCTCATAAAGACTTTCCAGATAACATAAGAAAGCAGTCTCTATACGGACAGGTGGTCTGTTCACATGGCACAGTTAGCAGGACATGGGTGAATGCACTTACTTGGCCGTGGTACCATGGCGCCCCGCCAACGTTGGAGGCGGTGCCGTAGAAATACATCCCGTCTTCATTCATCACATACTCCTTCCTCCAGTCATCCTGAGCCATGTACACACTGTCCTCTGTGGAACAATGGGATCACATATATTAAAAAGGAGTCCACAATGGGTCATCTATCTGCAACATTATCTTCCACCAGTCATTAAAGGGTAAAAGGTTGAAGCGGTAGTGATTGCAGGCCATTATCATCATAGAATCATTCCCTGTATAGCACACACACACACACACACACACAAGTCAGTTTGATGAAGACTAACTCTTGCACATTGGATTTAAGACAATGATAACCTCTTACAATGCTGAGAATGGTACATATGGTGCTGTATACGCCATAAATTTCGCGAATTTCGCAAGTCGGTTGTTATTAGCGAATATAACAATGCGCAAAAACATGAATACAACGCACATGAGCACATGTACTAAGAGTATTAGTACTCCACAATCCTGAATTTAACCACTTGCGAAATTGTCAGTAAGTCCTGATTCAAGAACAAGGCATTAGCAATATTGTGTCTCGCCCACTTGCGAAAATAACCAGAAATATCGCGATCTCCGTTGCTACGCAAAAGAAAACTGAAACAAACAAATAAGCTACTTTAAACAGACAACATCAAAATCAGGTGCAAAATAGTGACTTTGAATAAATTTGCATAAATGTGCATGAGCAATGTTTGCCTAAATCTACATCAGTAATGCTCACACAATTCTGTGCACAAGTTAGGAAGCCTTCACCAAGAGTCTTGCAAGTAAACTTTAATGTATGACCTCAAATGACCTTTGACCTTATCATGTGACCTCTTACAGCACAATAACATGCAGGTGCCCCCAGTGCATCCATCATCCAAGTTTGATTGCCATTGTAGCAACATGTGATGAGTTATGTGTGATAAGAGAGTCTTGCAAGTAAACTTTAACGTATGACCTCAAATGACCTTTGACCTTATCCTGTGACCTCCAACGGTACCATAACATGAAGGTACCCCCAGTGCATCTATGACCCAAGTTAGGTTGTAATCCAAGCAACCTATGTGAAGTTATCTGTCAAAAGAGAGTCTTGCAGGTAAACTTTAACGTATGACCTCAAATGACCTTTGACCTTATCCTGTGACCTCCAACAGCACCATAACATGAAGGTACCCCCAGTGCATCTATGACCCAAGTTAGGTTGTAATCCAAGCAACCTATGTGAAGTTATTTGTCAAAAGAGAGTCTTGCAGGTAAACTTTAACGTATGACCTCAAATGACCTTTGACCTTATCCTGTGACCTCCAACAGCACCATAACATGAAGGTACCCCCAGTGCATCTATGACCCAAGTTAGGTTGTAATCCAAGCAACCTATGTGAAGTTATTTGTCAAAAGAGAGTCTTGCAGGTAAACTTTAACGTATGACCTCAAATGACCTTTGACCTTATCCTGTGACCTCCAACGCCACCATAACATGAAGGTACCCCCAGTGCATCTATGACCCAAGTTAGGTTGTAATCCAAGCAACCCATGTGAAGTTATGGATCATAAGAGAGTCTTGCAGGTAAACTTTAACATTTGTGACGGACGACGGACGACGGACGACGGACGACGGACGGACGACGGACGACGGACGGACGACGGACGGACGACGGACGGACGACGGACGGACGACGGACGGACGACGGACGGACGCCATTTGGATCCCTTAGTCTCGCCTTCACCTCCGGTGGGCGAGACAAAAATTATACTCACAAAATATATGGCGTATACAGTACTTCACAGGAAACTCCCCCCCCCCCAAGAAATTGAGTATTTTCCCCTGAAGGAAGAATCTTGCACCATAAATAGAAGACAATTAAAGACCTCAAACGGTCGTAAGGATATAATTGCTAGCGTCTAGAGTAAACAGACACATGACTTGTAATTAAGACTTACTCTTGCACCACGGGTTGAAGATGAGGATGACCTCCTCCTCACACTCAAAGCGGTACTCATCCTCCGACTCGGTCTGGGTGCAGACGACGAGCTGATACTCGCCCACCAGAGCATCGCAGGCCAGGTGCACACGCAGGGACACCTTGGCACCGCTTGAACTCATGACCTGCAGGCCAAAGTCATCTGGGTCAGGTTTGTCGGTGACCAGGTCGATGGGCACGCGGGACCCGCTCGCAACACTGGGTCGGCCACCTAGAGCGGGAATGATAAAGCACAGTTATTGATAAAGGAATTTTCTTTAAAAATTGTCATTTTTGTAACAGCCACAAAACATGTGTAAAAAGAGATGTCGGTTCATGCCATGAAGATCACTTGTAAATAATTAACTTGTTACTGATGGCAAATGAAAAGCCTAAAAATTGACAAAAGGTCCAGATCCAGGATTTATATTTTTTGTTTGTAACCTCAGCATGCATCCTGACCCTTGATCATCAGATATTCAAATCTGTGGACATATGGGTATCGTTTGACAAAATACTGACCATGGAACAAGAAGAAATACAGCGAAACCTTATCTATACATGTAGATAGCAACCACCTGAAGAGAAAAAAAAAATATTGGTAACTGTAAAGACCACTTCTTTTGCTTTTCTTTGAAAAATATTTATTAAAACCTACATTAAAACAAATAAGTACATAAAGACCATTTTATTTTGGTCTCCCTTGAGTGGTCTTTTTATCCAGTTTCAGCATACATACATTGCACATGTACTGTATACGCCATATATTTCGCAAATTTCGCGAATCTGGACTATTCGCGAAATTATGACTACGACGCGCTCAAGCACATGTTTTACTAGTACTCGTACTCCACGATCGTGAATTTAACCACTCGTGAAATTGCCGAGAAGTCCTGATTTGCGAAAAAATCAGACTCGCGAAATATATGGCGTATACAGGAGTTGCTAATACTAACCCATCAACAACTCCAGACAGAGGGTGTCCTTGGAGCTGTTGTAGGCCCGGTCAAAGGTCACGGTGATGTCAGCAGTCTGGCCCCTGCGGAGAACAAGCTTCTCCACCTCATACTCGCTGGTGTGATGGGCCTTCTTGTTGGCTTCGGCATGGAGGTCCAGCGACAGCACTTTCAGCTGCTTGACTACACAGAAGGGGAAAATTATGAATGTGCAAGAAAGGTGTAACTATTCACTTCTTTGAATAAACAACTGTTCCACTGTGGACTCATGAATACAAATAAAGAGAATGGAAGACATGGGAATTAATTCATAAGTATCTTGTCATTATCTTATGATTATTGTCTTGCGGTTAGTGTCACTGCCAAGCAAACAGTAGATGAAGGTTCAAATCCTGCATGGTCCTCTTTTGAATGCCTCAGATTGAGGCATGGAGTTGCATAGTTGCTACGACACTCTATGCATACCCAGTGTGTAGACCTACAGTGTAACTATATCCTTGTGCTCATTGGTGAAATGGGAAGTACAGTAAAGACAAATGCATGTAGATTTTCACTTCTTGACAAGTCACGATCCAACATATTGTGTGAGATAATTAATTCAGAACACAACCACACTTATCATGCATCAGATCTGTCAATCCACTCACAACCATTACAGTGTCATTAAGAATTCATTAGGCTTCTGGCAGAGAAGACCTTGTGGATTTAAATGTGTGTTGCATGATGGCCATTGATGTTTTAGTCCCGATTTGTCATAAAGTGGAAATCTAGAGTATTAATTGATGAAATGACACGAAACCTGTTCCCCCTAAATGTGTTATTCTTTTGACAAATGATGTTTTAGTATTAGCTTCCTTCGAGTTGTCCCTTTTTTGGTATTATTTTTCCAAATATCAGTAAGTGTGATTTTTAGAAATGTCACATTTTTCTCAAACTTGAGCTATACCTCAACTCAACTCAACTACTAATCAGGGTAAGCTTTGTCCTTAAAGCTTATCTACATCTACAACACCATACCTGTTTCCTGAGCCTTTGGGATCACGATGGGATCAACAGAGACCGCCCTTCTGCCAGCAGCCGGCACGAGCTTGCTGGCTTTCCTGGTGGTGTAGGGCTCATAGCGAGCAGAGTACCCAAACCGGGATGTGGTGCGGCGAGTGCGAGATGAGCGGCGAACCATGGTGGTGACTTCAGTGCAGCAGTCTTGGTATCTGTAGAAAGAGGAGAACAGAAACAAGATTAGCTTCAATGTCATTCTTTCAACTTAGCACAGCTAAAAATGTTGTCAGATTGCTGGCAAAATGTGTGCCGTCCTTTAAATCTTATATCGGTACACCTGAAAAAATTGTCAGATGATGCACAGAGCACATCCTATCAACAAGCTTGATCAAAGATCCAAGCAAATTCATATTCTTTTCCAATGACAACCTTCTTTGATAGCAGAATCATCTCACCTACCACACAGACATTACATTATGTACGTTAAACATTCAATTTGGCTACAAATTTTAAAGACTTTGAAGCCCTTTTGCAGGTCAAAAGATGTCTTTTGGGTAAAACCAACGAAAATGGAAAAAAATAGTGCATAGTGCTGAGTGATACAATGAACATACTACAACATATATGAATAGATAGACCATGGTAGACTAGATACTAGGCTGTGAGGTGCATAGACACAACTATGTCTGTTAACACAGACTATGCCCTAATCCTATCTTCACAAAGGAGTCAGAGAAGCCATTACATAATTAGGGCGCAGTTTGTGTTACCAAAAATAAGACTGGATTGTGTCCATGCACCTCACAGCCTAGTACCAAGGCTAACACCATGGTTGCTACAGGTGTATGTTTGAAATTTAAACAGAGATAGTTTTGCACTTTTCCTGAAAGGATCATTAAGCTATGATTGTAAGATTTCATGCAAAGGTACACCTTAAAATTTGGGTACATGCATACTGCCGAACCCTGACGAGTTTCATGACTGCAAATCATGGGCTACCCTGTCCTAAAGGTAGAATATTGCTATTGAAAGTAACTTGATTTGAAACAAACCCAGGAACAGTCACGTTTTATTTGATCCCTAAAATTATGTCTTTCTATGCCATGGTAGTAATTATTCAAGGTCTTCAAAAGGGGTGCTACACTACCCTTGAATCTAAACTATGGTTTCAATGTTTGCTGGAGCTTGAGCTTACCATACACATTTCTTAAGCCTGTCTTTGTTTGCAACTATTCAGAGTCATGTAGATAATATGGAGCTAGCACCAAATCTTCTTCACATTGGCAACACCTTGGTACAATTTCCTAATCCTTACACTCTCTAAGAAGATCTTCTACAGTGAAACCAGGGGGGAAATAGACGGGGCTCGAGCCCTGGAAAATGTTAAAAGAGTCCCCCAAATTCCTATAGACACAATGTAAAATTGTAGCCAAATAGGCCAATGTGCTCAAAAAGCAGCCCCTGGAAATGTTGAATTTTTTTTTTTCCTGAGTGAAACCTGTTCCAGTGGTCATTTGTAGAGAAAGACAACCTGATATGTCCACATGTTCTGTTTCCATTCAATAATGTTGAAGTCACATTGAAACCTGTGTGGATATAGCATGTACACCACCTGGTCATAAATCTTCCTTGAGTGATCTTTATGATACAGGATGCAATGTAGGAATTACTGTTTGCATACATGTATTACGTGTCATTGGTGTAATTGATCATTTTGGCACAAAGTGCTTTTTGCTGGCACCTCTGGTGCTTATGTAATATCCTGGTACCTACAGTATTAGTGCAATGATTAAAAAAGGACCATGGTTTGGGTGAGGTAGAAGGTATTAGTGCAGTATGCCAGTGCTTCATTCTGTGCTACATAATCCATGCAGTAGCCTAACTTACCATTAACCCATAGCTTACGGCAACATTTTCCTGCCTTGTAAAGCCTGATCCACTTACACTGCATAATACGTCACAAATTTGCTATAAAACTGCCGTTACCAAAGGGATGTGGCTTAATTGCACCCTACATTAAGGCAGTTGAAGTTTATTGATAGCCTGTCGCCTATTGTCTATTGTCCATACAGCAGATTAAGTAGGAGTCACACTGCTCAGTATCTGAGTGGAGAAAAGCCAGCCCACACAAACACAGGCTGTATGATGGCTCAGTAAAGAACAGGTTAAAGTAATATCCCTCCTTTCTTGTCTTTTCTATTGATCTCCAGTCATTCATGCACTGCTCCATACCTTAATAGCTACTGTCAATGCATGCATGTAGCAGAGTGCAGATAGCTCCTAGACTGCAGAGTTCATTGACCAATGAGATTGTCCAGTTTTTCAGTCTTTGTGAATACTTACATGCACACTACAGCTCAAGGAACTGGCATCAGGTAAAAGGAAAGGGAAGAAAGGGAACGGGCCGCAGTTTTAAACCGCCATATAGTTTGTCCAGTTTAGCATGAAACATGATGCTTTAACCTGCATTGCAATTGTTTCATGCTGAACAGGACAAAACGTACAGCGGTTCAAAACTGCGGCTCCTTCACTGTCCCTATGCCGATTCCTTTGAGCTGGAGTGTATGTATGTGCATTCAACCACTTATAAACTACCAGTAGGTTACTAAATCAAAACAGCACAAAACAATTGTTGGGTTACAATGCTCGTCAACCCTAGTCAGGGATAGTTAAGTTTCCAGGGATGTACATTTTTGTCATTTGTACATTTATGTAAATTACAGCCCTTTAATAATTAGCAAGCTATGGTACATTATTGTCAGGCCATATTTCATTCTGCTTTTATGGAATTTCTCACAACAGAGCTTTTACCCACTACTTCTCATATGTCAATACTCTGTGTTTCTTCAAAAAGAATTGAACTAAAATAAAATTGATATATTTTGTGCAAGATTTGGGCTTCCCACTGCTACCACTCAAGCCGTCACCTTTTTTTTTAAAACCCATTCTCTACTAAGCCTGAATATGCAGGCTAGCTTTAATTTTCCACTCAGATACTTAAAAGCATGAATCCCATACCATCTGCTGTTTGGACATTAGACAACAGGCCATGAATAAACTTTAAATACATGATAGGACACAATCAAGCCAAACCCATTTGGTTCCCACAATTCCATGGCAAATTTTTACATCTTAACTAAACCAGGGTTCATCAAGCCAGAAAATCTAACAATGAGCAACAGGTTAAAATGGCAGACCCATGCCTACTCTCTGTAAAGTTGAAACTAATGAGGGAACAGGCAACAGCTACTCCAATCCCATCATACAAGGGGAGCTGGGAAGCACACATATTGATTGGGGTTGTTAAATCCTGCCTTTCATGTGGTCCTGCACTCTTTCACATGGGGCACTTCTATGATGGGTTGACTGCACACTAGTCAATTACCGGTAAGGGTCACCAGGAGTCCCTTGCCAGATACATTTAACAATCAATCAATAAATACTCAGAAACCAAACATAAAGGACCTGTTGTTTGTGCAGAATACAATGTATGTTGAAAGTTTTCTGCAAAGATCTCACACTGGTCAGCAAAATGGGTAATACATAGGCCTACTAGCATTTTAGAGTTCTAGTGCAAAATACAAATCCACAAGATTTGTTAGGTTTTGGGTGACACATCCAAAACGTACTAGTACTCTCAATCTTAGCCATTGATAACTCAGCTCAAAGTCAGTTTCCAGTTCCATTACTGGGACTTGAGAGGGAAGTTAATTCTCACATATATCCATTTTACATTTTATATATATTTGACCTGCAAAAGGGCTCCCCTGTCTCAAAACGTCCTTTGTCTCACATTAGCTGGTACTGGTAGCATGGAACATATGTGTCACCAACGACCAATCATATCAGACAGCACTAGTTGCCCAGCCAGAAAGAGAACAGCATGTCTGGCAACTCAGCATGTCGTTGGATGAAGACTTTCTTAAGTTATAAGATCCATAACCTCATTGAATTTTCAGAAAATTCATGTGTTGTATAAACAATATACTTATCATATAATTCCCTCCTGTCAATATGGGCTGTTCTCTTTATCATGCACAACTTGAATTTCAATTAACTGCATTCAGTAACACATTATCGCATACACCTGTACTTCGTGAGTTGCCAGGTTACCTCCCTAAAATATCAATCATCAAATAATGAAAATTCATAACTTTTTGATTAGTTTTCTGGTTTACATCAGACATTTTTTTGGACCGGAGAGCACCTAATAAGTCATACTAGGTTACATATTTTGTTTTTTGTTTTTTTTTGTTTTAAAGGAGTCTATGCCAAGTTAAATTGATAATTAGCATTATAAGCAACTGAGATGATTGTCGGAACTCATTTGTTAGAATAGCAACTCAAACCTCGCAGTTATAAATCATGCTGACAATTCTTGAGAACAAGTCAATAGCAGAGTTGTGCAATCAGGCTGAGCCACGAATACATTTGAATTACTTAATTATTTGAATGAGAAAAGATGTAAATCAAATACTTGTACACTGTATCACTTAAATTTCCCTGGTGTGTACATAATCGAGTGTGATTGACACACTCGATTGATTAGCTGCATTCGACCCACTACAATGTCGGCGTGTACATAAAGTCATAATCGGGTGTGATTGAACAATCAGCAACAACAACAACAACAAGCAACAAATGCACCTTAGATCACCGACTAACAACAACACAACACAACAACCACAACAACGTACACAACAACCAGCAATGACGGTATGTTAAATATCTGGGCCTGCACGTACTGCATAGCAAAAATTGTAAAATTTGGTTTGCTCTCATTATACAAACTTAGCGCCAGTTAAATGAGATCTCACTGTCATTTTAATGCAGACACATGCCCAGGGCCAAACATAATTCCCGGACATATAAAATACAGTGAACTACGCTCCGCGTCGGGGGAAACCTCTGGCCCTGGATGCTGACTGACTCCGACTCGATCGGTCAATCTAAATTTATAGATCTGATCCAGATACATTCCTCTGTTCCCTGGTCTATCTAGAAGTGCAAAATCTACTGTAAATAATCATGTTTACTGATAGATCTACCTACCTTTTCTGCCAATAAAATTTGGATGATCAATCGGGATTGGACTGCTTTCGTGGCTTCTGAAATGCACTCTCCCGCTCTTGCTACACCAGTGTACTATTGCAGGGTCAATCTGTACCCACGCCAAGCCTCGCACCATGCATCGTAAACCCACGCCGCCGTCAGTTCCGGGTAAATGAACAATTATTGAAGAGCTAGCTCGCTTGGAGATTTAATTACCAGGGTCGTGATATCACCGCAGGCCTACAGTACACCAATGCGCACACGCCAAGCAGGCCCCGCCGCGGCCTCCGGGCATGCATGGGTCCATTTTTATCGATTTGAAAAAAAAAAAAAAAAAAATGGGGGGGGGGGGGGGGGGGTCTAAACATAGGATTCCACTGGACTCCGACTGTTACTGGTATTACTGCGTGCGTAATGGCATATGTAGCGAGCTGGGAGGACTTGAAAATGTCTCGAAATGTCCCCGGGGATGTCCCGGCCAACCCTTAGTGAGATCATCCCCCCCCCACGTAAAGTGTATATTTTCAGAGATAGGTACCAAGGGAAATCCAAACAACTCATCCATGATTCCTATTGGTGTTTTTATAGTGATAACTATTCATGAAAATTGAAAATATCGTTTGGCACGCTATTTCCCGGGACTAAGCTACTATATTTGTGCTCTTTTCACAACACTCATTGAATTTGAGTCAGCTCCGTCACGAAAGGTCTGCACAATATTTTGATTTGTTTTTACAATTCAGTTTATACATTACAGTCCTTACATTCCATAAACAGAAAGTAATGTACTTCTATAAAGGTGTAATCAAATCAAGATCAATAGTTTTATGTTTGTTAGTCTTTTAAGTAGATTTAAAACCATGCCACAGCACTAAATTGCGAATTTCACGAAAAAAGGGACTTTCCATTCACTTCCATGACCACATGCCATTGAGATTGAACAAAGTTTGATAGATAAATCAAAGTGTGGTATTTTAATCTCAATTCGTGAATTTAAATCTCATCAATCTTTTAAGTCTGTACCACATTTTTCAAGATTTGATACCACCGTGACGGAGCTGACACAGCGTGACGGATATGATGGGGGATTGCAGACTCATACTATATACATATTACAACTTGCTCATTAATATTTAATACTATAATATTAAACCAAATTTTCTGTTGGCGCATAAGTTATTAGTTCAGAATACTTTACTTTTTAAAGACTCTCTATAAATCTTTATTTTTTTCAGTTTATTCAGCTTTTCTCCCCACGAGTCGCTGGGGCATCAGCTCCGTCACGGTCAGCTCCGTCACATGGCAGAAGAGGCATTAGAATTTACATAGACAAGCACCAAAAACTGATTCAGTTCACCTCAATTATGTCTTCTAGTATTACTTTTATATATTCACAAGTCATACCTCCAAAAAAACAATTAACAATCTAAGAAATTTAACAAATAGATCTCATCAGCTCCGTCACACAATCGTCATCTCCGTCACACAAATGGGGGAGTGTGACGGAGATGACCGTGACGGAGCTGATGCCTGAGCGACTCGTGGGGAGAAAAGCACGGGTTAGCATAGAGCAGCTTCGAAGCGGCTTTGTGTGATTGCAGTGGGAATTGATCTGTTTTGGAATCAATCAAAGTTAAATGCAATAAGCATCATTTAATATGTCAAAATATACGTTCGGAGATGATGCTGAATAAAGGTACGGTCCGACTTTCGAAAGGAATTTGGTATTTTTCACAACTGCCTTTAAATATTACAGGAACCTTAAGGAAAACACCACTCCGTGAGGACTGCGTGGACCCGCCAGGACAGTTCTACTCGAATAACTCGATTATTGATAGTCGTAGATGGCAGAAAAACATTTCGTGACGGAGCTGATGCAAAA
This sequence comes from Arbacia lixula, assembly GCA_963669155.1. Classification (NCBI taxonomy): domain Eukaryota; kingdom Metazoa; phylum Echinodermata; class Echinoidea; order Arbacioida; family Arbaciidae; genus Arbacia; species Arbacia lixula. Next base: position 18,402,521 of record OZ022582.1, on the reverse strand, counting down.
CATCGGGACAGGAAAGAATTAATAAAAAAGTCAAATTTCACTCATGCATTCCAGTTTATTGGTATCAATTTCATGAGATTATCCAATTTATATAATTCCCACATTAAAAAAATGAGAGCTTCTTTCCAGCATAAGTTAGAAATGCTGTCATGTATTTTGATTTTTTGTATAGGGACATGGGGTTTTAGGGGGGTCTGGATATAAGACTAATGAACATCATAAAAAAAGAAACTATACTTCACAATTGCACTATATAATCTTATCTGATACATGTTAAAGACTATACATACAGAAAATTCAAAGTTAAATGTCCAATATCTGATGAATTATATTACACGGAACTCTAGGGACACAAAAATATACACTTTCAGACTATTGACCCGGGTCCCCCCCCCCCCCCCCCCCTTAGTACGTGGGATCACGATGTCCATGTCCATATAGCTAACCTAAAATCATGCCAATATGTGAGGGATGCGAGCATATGTTTTGGTCGTTTTTAATATTCTGAACATCAGTTTTACCGAGAGCGGGGTGAATACGGACATGAAATTTCAAACAACGAGTAGTCCCATCAGGGATGTGTTATGGAAGGATATGAAACAACTTTTTTTCTTTGAACCCATGCGTGGCACCGCCGAAAAAAAATGTCTCCTCAGAGAGAACAAAAGAAATGTGGAGTCTTATTTCGCTTGTCCAGTTCTGTTGGATTGCATCAATACTTTTGTGAGGAAAAGAGATATCAGCGAACAAAAATAAACAGTTTTTTCTACCAAAATATCTCAGTTTCACGGAAATGCACGCAAACCTTACATGTCACTGAAAATAAACAGCTTAATTTGATAATGATTGAATTCCACATTTGCGGAAATCTGCGAAAAGTGAAGAAATTTGTTAATTGTGTAAGTACAGGATCTTTAGTGGTGTTGCCCGTAACTTTCTTGAAAATTGCACAAAAATGTGATACGAAACAGCTTCCAGAGACAAAACAGTGAATTAGCTTTCCAAGTTGACAGCAGCTAAATGTCGGTCCCGCGCATGGGACATCAAAGCATATTGTAGTGATTGTGGAATGCTTTTGACATTCATTAGCATGCTTTAGTATCCATACAGTCTACAGATGTTTGAATATATTATGCTCGAGTTATTTCTCCTTCCTAACACATCCCTAGTCTCATCATCAAATGGACATCGTACGTATTTATACCTATGCGGTATTAAGCAAACTGCGTTGATACTTTTTTTTTCTTTAAAAAAAAATAGATACTGTCAAAGATGTCCGCTATTCCCCGACCAAAAGTGGGGAAGTACGGACACCTGGTCAGGTAAATATAGACTGTTTCCAGCCTTGCATAATTAAACTACCCCCTCCCAACACTTTTAAAAGCAATCTAAGGAGACACTATTCCGTACATAGTCCAAACCTATGGATTGATAAGGCGTACTAATTGATGCATCAATTGTACATGTACAATAGGTTTATTATTTGATCTGGATATTATCGATCCAAAAAGCTTAGCCTCATGTAATTTCATTCGTTAATGAGAATCGGTCTGATATGAATAACTAAAATGTTAATTTAGCTTAGATTTCTTTTACTAAACCAAACACAAGCCATAACACAAAACACGTAATTAAGGTCTGTGGAACACGTTTTGTTCTTTGTTTGAAAAGGAACTGATCTTTCAGAAAATTAATGAATTACCGTTGTGCTTAAATGAGAAGAGCAGTAATAAGTAATGATCCGTTTTAAATTTTGTGAGAAATGTGAAAATAATAAACAATATGGATTTTAAAGCAAAATTAGATGGCAAGTCAAAAACATCGTGTCCGGTTTTACCACATGTCCGTATTTGCCACACTCTCCCCTATATAGGCCTAAAATACCTGCATGTTCATGCACTCACATAAGCCTGTGCATTATGATCGGCATAAACACGGTCAATGTACTTTAAACAACTTCCTTGTTTTAAACAAGGATGTATGAAATTCATACATCCTTCCTCTAAACGGGTTTAGCCTGTATAGGCATATACGCCACTTGAGGCACGTTTGTAGCCTACTGGTAATACACATCATTCCCATCGAACAGCATGAAATTTGGCAGAAAAAGGATTTATTCGCCGAGAGATTTTTACCGCATGGTCCGGATATTAAAGGGATAGTTCACCCTGAAATTAAGTTGATTTCAATAAAAGGAAACAAAACATTGGTCAAGGTTTGATGAAAATCCGTATAAGGATAAGAAAGTTATGGTATTTTAAAGTTGTGATTTTGTGACGTCACGTGCGAGGTGCTCTATGTTGTGTCCCGTTTTTCGAAATATGCATTTTCTCAAAAAGATAGGCCTACATAATTAGAAATACGTTTTTCCTGTACGAATATATAAGAATATCATTCAGGTTGTCAAAAACAGAAAAAGAACAATTTTTTTTATGGGAGAGCACCTCGCACGTGAGGTCCAAATTTCAAAAGACCAGAACTTTCTTATCCTCTGACGGATTATCGTCAAACCTTCACTAATTATATTTCTTTCATGTTTCTCCTTTGATTGAAACCAACCGATTTTCAGGGTGAACTATCCCTTTAATGTATGAAGTTCATCTTTCAAAGGCATATAACATGCAGGATGGAGTGGTGGGATCATACATGGATATCAAAACACACTCCTACCCGCCGGGGGAAACCAGGAATCATCAAGAGAATAAAAATCCTGCACTGGCGTACTGATCGAGACAAGGATCCATGGAAGTGAAGGTTATGCTCTACTTCTACCTAGCCGTTGTAATACCCCTGCCAAGTGATCTGCTCTATAGAAGCGCCTCATAGTACTGCTTGCGGAAGTAGTCCTGAACATCATTGAATGCATAGTTTTGTGAACCATCATCAATCCTTACTTTAATTCGTCTGGCTCTGGGGAGAGTTGGCTCGTCTGTAATAATGCTATGTCTTTTTTAAATACATGCAGATGAAAAGAAGGTCTTAAATTCTGTGTCATTTCTTTTCCTGTATGGTCAAGGTGGTTGTTGCCGTTTCTGCAGCAGTGAATGTATCATGGGCAGAAGTTTGCTTTCCTTGGATTAATTGCCTGTGGATAGTGTTTCTGCGACGTTAAATACTAAAACTGACAGCTGCAACCATAGAAGGTCTGGAATTTCTCCATTTGGGCTTTAATTCCACCAGCTCTACCCCCATACACCGTATGGTCTGTGTCCCGTACTTCGCAAAATGTAGCGTATAAAGCTTCCCAATTGTTGAGAATCGTGTTTATTGCTCCTCTGTCCATCGTGTTAGACAAAGGGGCTTATACTCCCAACTTTGGGACCATGTGACTGCTCCTCTTGAATTCGTTCAAAAATCATTTGCCTCTTTGGTGAGAGTTTGATGAACTGGATTAACTCAGAAGCAAATCCCAAAGCATCCCTAATTGCGGCACACTGTTTGGCAACATACTAGGGCAAGGGTGATTGGTACAGTGTGCAAGGCAGCGAACTGGCAGAGCAGCTGAATGTTCCTTTTGGATTATTTGTGCAACACCACTGATCCGCCCTTGAAAATTTCCTTTGTTCGCCCATGAATGATCTGTTAGTTAAAAACTGTGAAAAGTTACCATACTTTGCTCCAAAATATGGTGGTGGGGAGGGGGGGGGGGGGGGGCCTCAATGATATCCGAGCCCCTCAAAAATATCGGGGGGCTCCGTGATGTTATCTGAGCCCCACCAAAAACAATGGGGGGGGGGGGGCTGATTATGTGAGCCCCATCAAAATATGGGGGGAACATAAAGATATCTGATCCCCTCTAAAATATAGTGGGTGGGGGTGGGGGTGCTCCAGGGGCGGATCCAGCCGGCAGCAAGGGAGGGGATCTAAGAAGGTGCGAACATTTGAAAATCGTGCCGGTCAATAATTCGCTCGGTGGGGGGGGGGGGGGGCCTCCGCCGCAGGATATCATTGAGTTCTCTCCCCCCCCCCTACTACGTTATGTATGCTAATCGTTTAGAACAATTCGAAACGAAAAATTTCGAACAATACGTTGGTAATGTTTACCCCAAAGTTTGTCCGAGATTTGTCGTGTAGCAACAACTGATGTATTCAGAGTGCATTCCACCAATTTAAACTGAGTGTTTGGGATAAAGTTATGAATACATAGCGAAAACGGCTTATTCAATATCTCTGCATAAACGATTGAATCTATGCAACACTTGAACAACATCATTCTAACATTCACAGTGTATCGTCGTACAATACAACGTAGTAAGCGGTTCTCGTAATGTATTTACAGCTCTCCCCCTTACTGCGTAGTAACGCGCGATTTCCTTCACCTGTATCTAGTGATTCAGTTTGAATAGATGGAACGCACTCTGAATCTATTAGTTGTTGCTACTCGGACAAACCTCGGACAAATCTTTGCGGTTGTCATTAGTAACGTATTATTTGAACTATACGTGAATCAAATTTGCATACATAACGGAAAGGGTCTATTAACCATCAATAATCTACACACTAAACTTAGGATGAACTTCTAAATTGGGCCTGTGTGTATTATTGACACTATGGACACGATCTTTTGTTATGCGGACACAAGTTCAAAGGGTCCCTTTTAAATGTTCTCCGTATGACAAAAGACCTTGCATGTTCATAGTGTATGAACGATTTCGGGCACGATACATTCACAACTTAGGGCGCTAACATGTTCACCGTGGGGGATGCAAATATAAACATAAACACCATGTATCGGTTAAATTCTTCGGGTTCAACACCGACGTTCTTATGGCTGAGAGGTCTAAGGCGCCGGCAGTAAGCTCACACTCGTGCGCCTCGCACGGGTTCGAATCTCGTCTGACGCTAATATAGGTTCAAGGCCTTTTGCGGTTTGGCACCGTGTGATTGGGATCAGCCTTGTTTCCTCCCCTAAATCGTCAGGGCCTTAATAGGCTAGAGTTCCAGGAGTTTACGAAGAGACATGCTTTGGGCCGAGATCGCCATATCAGAAGGGCACTAATGGTAGTCGGTAAAAGGTCCATTGATTTGGCCCCCTAAGTCACGACACCTGAACGCCTGGCAACCATTGCGTAATCTTTTGTTTTCAAATCCATTTTGATTTATGTTTACCTTTTATCTCCTTAAAATAAACCACAATAGATCCCGTAAACTGTTCTCTTTCTTCCCCCCCCCTTTTTTTTTTTTACTTTTTCTTTCTTTTTATTACTTTTTTTATCACCGCTGCATACCCCCCCCCCCCCCCCCCCACAGTTAGAACCAGTCTTGGCAATATGGGTATATGAAGTCACACATCGGTACTCTATGAATAAACCAATTGATTGTGCTGGTTGATTAACTAATAACCAATCACTGAGCTGAGAAGCTTTTTGTAACCGGCAATTTAAAGAAAAAAAATACACATGACATGTATTTCACTTTTGTTATTATAATTTTGTAGTCACGAAGAACACTGAATAGGAATTTGATAGAGATCGTGTACCGAACGCTCGCAGTTTCAAACAACTTACTAACCAAATATAATGCAAGCTAATATCATTTCAGGAATGCTTTGTTTCAGAATGTCACCTTTATTTCAAAGCAATGCAACATAATGTGTTTAAATTGTATAGAGCGCGCTTAATTCCGTTTTATGTATTATTTACTGAATAGCGCTTCATGAACAGGCCTATGCTCATGAAAACGGCAAAATATATTCAAATTTGTTTTTGACTTTTATTCCTGGCTATCATTTTTATGATCCACAGCACGCCTGAGGACTGGATATAGAGACTGGATCCATACTTGGAGTATGCCTCTCTGATGACGGACATGGAACACTTTCCGGAAAGCGAAGATCAAATAGAGAGCGGGTCATCTATAGGTTATTCATTGAAATTTTTAGCAATCCCTTCAATTTAGAAAATGAATAAGTTCATAAAGTCATATACCTATTCTTATTTTACCATGTTCACTGCCCCTTCCTATCTATTTGTGTTTCTTATCCTTACTTATGTTATTTTGTTGTAATTCTGTACGATCACATTTGTCAATACCTAGTGCATGTTAATCATATTCACCTTTGATTGAACACATCCAGGGACGTAGACAACTGGGGGGGGGGGGGGGGGGGGTCCGCCGCAGGGATCCGCGGCAGGGGTACTCAATGATACCAGAGTCCCGCCAAATATTTGGGGTCAAGATCCAAAAAATATATTATTTGGGGTCAATGATATGCAAGATCCGGTGTCTGACCACCCAACCCCCGCCCCCCAAAAAAGTATTTATAAAAATGTTTATATTTGAATGGTAAGTCTGTAGATTATAGGTATACATGAGTTTCATGCCTAGGAATGTAATGATGGGGAGGAGGGGATTAATGATATCCGAGCCCCGCAATAAGTATTGGGGGCAGCTCAATGATATCTGAGGCCCCACTTAAAATATTGGGGGCTTAATAGGTATCTGAGCCTCTCAGGACTCAATGGTATCTAAGCTCCACCAAGAACATTGGGGGGGGGGGGGGGCTCAATGATATCTTTAAGCCCCGCCAAAATATTTGGGGGGGGGGCTCAATGATATTATGAGCCCCCCAATATTTTTCGGGGGGGAGCTGCGCCCCCAAGCCCCTCCGGGTTCTGAGCGTATGAATCATGTAG